>CAJNIZ010001957.1:6666-27508 GCA_905231905.1 Symbiodinium pilosum | reverse complement strand
ATCAAAGGAAGGTTTCCCAACCATTAGTATCCTCAAGATACCTTGCCAAAACCTTGGGATCATCAAGATTCCCAACCAGCAAACTTAGAAACCCTTCCCGAAGAAAAAACACCTGAAAGGCACTTTCTTCTCACAAGTTTCACTCACACACGATCTTACACAAATGGACGCCATTGGTGGCCAGTCGAACGCCGTACTCCAATCATATGGCAATGCTATAGTAGCTGCTATAGGTTTCCCACTGCCTATTTTAGCTCAAAGGGGGAAGCTTGAGCAAAATTACATTGCGGATGCAATTACGGCAACTACCTTGCAGTACACTGACACGGTGAGGTAGAGTTCGGAAACTTTCACAGCGTCCAAGTCGAACATCAACTTGTTAAGTGAGACGAACATACGCAGAAGTTCGAACTTTTCTACAACTCAACACAAAAGTGCACAAGGTAGATTGCATCATGTTAGATTATGGGGCAATGACCAGACCAAAATTGTGAGACAAAAATCATGCGCTCTCTGCGCAGGTCGGAGAAGACCCCGAACACACAAACAAGAATCAGAAGAGCACACCAAAAGGGCGATTGCATAAGAGAGCTTAGCAGGGCCATCATTGCGGGCCTCATCAATGATTTGATTTAGTCCGCTTCTGGATGACGAAATTCTTGCCGACAACAACTTTGATCGAGCACTTATGGGACTGCGTTGGCAGTCTTCTTGGTTCGGACGAATCTTACAACATTCTTTTGTGTTCACATCAGCGAGCGGGAACAAGAACGGCGCACTCACACATCTGGAGATGGCATTTTCTTCTTCTTTCGCCAGGTGGAACACGCTTTGCAACCCCAGACTGGATCCGAGCCAGAGCAGTTAGCGGCACTCTGTGTACAGGCAGGAGACGTGACTGAGAGTCAACTTCTGAAGATATCCGAGATGTTGCCTGATGAAGATCGGATCCGGGATTCTGCAGTTGTGGTACGCCGTCACAGGTTCTCCTTTTCGACAGATGCTCTCTGCCATCGGGAAAAAAAGGGCCTGCGAAGGAATGTGAGAAACTTTCCTCTCTGCGCAAGGTTACTAGCCAGACTGCTGGGGGAATCCTTTCCCGGAAGGGGTCACTTCACTGCTTTCCAGGGATATCTCCCAACCACTTCACAAGGATACGACCAATGGCGCTTACGATAATCTTCTTGGTGCCAGTCAGACAGCGGCAATGTGGTGCGAACCCTGGAGAAGACTCAGCTCTTTGGTGTGGTGATTCCTTGGGATCAAGGGAAGATTATCTTTGACTCTCACCGTTGGCACGCCACGGAAGCCTCATGTCTAGGAACCAAGAAGCAGCGTACGTCAGCGGAAGCGCTGGAGGAACTGCCTCTGGATGATATTCCTTTCAGTGAACCGCGGTCTGGATGCGAGGGGCCGCCCATGGGAAACTTCTCTAGCAATATTAATGAGTTTGTGGATGGCTTTGTCAGGTGCTCTCCGGAACGCAGAAAGCCTTCAAATCGGGCATAATCGATCCAGTAACCGACCTAGTCGACCTGAAGCCTCCCTTTCACGAATTCGGAAGTACGGTGGACGTTGAGTCCGGCTGGACGCATTATTTAGGCACTTAGATCCTTAAGGATATGCATATTCAAAGGTTTGGCGACTCTGGGGAAGTATGTGTAGGAATGATCCCATTTAGGAACGCTTAACTCCGAACCATATTTTTGAGGAAGATATTGGAAGAACTTGACTGGGAAACCATGAAACCTAGGTTCCGTTTTTCCCTAAACCCTAAAAAAAAGAACTTAGAGTTTGAGGTCTGGAGTCTAGAAGAGTTCACCAGTACAGCCCTCTTACGAAATAATGTCTTTCTGTTATCAAAAAAAATTACGCAGCACAAAAAGCTTCACCTTGTAGCTACTTCTTTCGAAAGCCCTATTTCTGTCCCCAAAATCGATTCCGGGCTCCGTGCGCGGATAATTGGCCCATATGGTGTGAGAACATCCACAGCTGGCTTTCTGGGCCCGTTTCAGACTTGGAGTCAGATGAAGCTGGTCCTCCGATGCTCAGGCAAAGATCTTGAGCGCAGCGTGGTAAAAAGCTGTCAACTATCATCTTGGCCGCAAAAGAGTACTAAGGAGTGTTGAACAATTCGAAGATGAGGTTGAGAGGACTGCAAGAGAAGTTGCGGTCAATCCATAAGATGAACAGTGAACAAGTCATCGACCTCTCTGGTTCCGTGGACGCACGGAGAACGGCGAAGATTACTGGAACGAGTGCTTGACAGCGTCCAACAGCAACAAAGCGTCACGTTGCTGCGAAATGCTCGAATGTTGATAAGATCGGTCGAGTACTCGACGAGGTATTCGCGCGCCTGTGGGATGAGGGGTCTGCGCCTTGTAATGCTGCGCAGCAGGTGTGCCCATGTACTGATGCAGTATGCAAGTTGTGCAAACTTGGGCTGCTCGAAGACATTCTAGTAACAGTGCTTCTTCAGATTCCGCGTAGAAGCTGCAGTCTCACTGAAGAGTGCGCAAATTTTGCAGCTGATTCTCCATAGAAAGATCTCTTGGATCTTGGATAACCGTGTTCCCCAGCTTCACGGAGTTGAAAGAGAAGATGGATGACTATCGCATTCCTTTTACCCAAAGGCGGTTTGTTTGCCCAACGTTCGCCAATGAAGATACAAACCTTCCGAGGGTGCCCAAAGGAACAGTACAGGAAGTGGATGCTTGGAGATGGGAATGGTCAGTGACTTCTAAGTATTTTTCTACATTTGTAAGGGACCTTCTCTAAAAAAGGTGCACACATGCCATCTCTAGAATCTTTACACAGATAAGCTACAAAGTTGTTTTCTGTTCTTGCGTTGGATAAATAAATATTTTTTTTGAGAATTTGAGTTGTATCTCCATGGGCAGCGTTCAGCTCGGAAAATTTTTGTTTTCTCTCCGCAGCCTTGTTCGACCTGAACTGGCGCCAACCGCACAAGCTGGAGACTTTGAGGGTCTGCTTAAAGTTTTTGATAGAGTCAGTCCAGGCACTTCTGCGGCTAGCGGATCTTCAGTACTGCGTTGTCTATCAAGACGGCTCTTGTCACACAATCCCATGCGGGTTGCGCAGATCCGCTTTGCATCGGAATTTTTTTACAAAATCCGTCCAGAAGAGTCATGAGTCAAAACCTGCAACTCCGTTTTTTCCAACCATCCGCGCCTTTCCGCCTTGTTTATCTTTTCCTCGTCCACCATGCGTCTACCTCCGCTAACCCGCTTTCCAGGAGCACAACCGTTCTATGTCTCTTCTATCTCTCTAGATACTTGAATCAACAGCGGCCGTGCGTTAATCTTTGCAGTATTCTTAAGGGTTTGCATTTTTCTCCGTAGCATCATGGCTCCATGGGGCAGGATCTTGGCAGGCTGGAAGAGTGGAGAGTGTTGTGGTGCAAGTTATTAATGAAGGTGATTTCCTTTTTTTCAGGATTGCCTTTGCCAATCCATGGTGCCAGACATGTGTGAAGGACCGCCGGCCATACAGGTCTCTAGGTGGTTTGGCTCTGCTTCATCTTTATGAAGTATGAAGTGTGCGAAAAGGAATGATGGTGGGAAATTTTTGACCGACATTCCTTTGAGGCCAGGTTAGCGAGTGGTCCCTTTTCACCGGTGGCCATGCCCCCAACTTGGACAGCTTGACAGCTGTGAAGTGGGACCCAGAGGCCAAGAAACATGTGCTGGACCTTCCCGAGGTTCCGCTTGCGCAAGCAAAGGACATGCTGGTTCAGATTATCAAGCTGTGTGTGACTGCTCTGGTCATCAACCGCTTCCATGCAACAAGACCCCTGGCGGAGACGTATGCCAATCCAAACTCTAGCAATGAGGTTGGAAAATCGGGCTGCGCACAGAAGAGGCCAACATGGTATGGCGCAACTTGAACGTACTGAGTCACAGTTTGGGTGGCAGCTGCAACCTTTCTTCAGCACGAGCGGATGCAGCGGAGCGCCCTGGCTAACCGGCTGGCTTCCATGAGTGGCTGAAGCAGGCGATTTTCATTAACTCCGGTCAGCAATGCTACTACTTAAGTTTGGTCAAAAGCCTTCTGTGGACTTTTCGGGATTTTATCCATGGTGCAGGTGATTTTCGGTGGCTCTATCAGTGCGATCTTCGAAGGTGCTTGCACCAACTCCTCAGTTATTAAGCTTTGGGAGGAACTGGCATGGCAGGTGGTTTTAATTGGCTGGCGTCTTCCAGAAAGACAACATGATGCTGGCGAATTCCTTTCGCACCTGGCCAGTCGCTGCCCCAATTTGCTTTCAATGCTACAGTGTACCTGGCAATCGATGCACAGAGGGTCTGGTGATGCGTGGGAGATAGCGGAAGCTTCATCCTCGGCTGGTATTCTGCTAGATTCTATGCTTCTGAACCATGCTGAGAGAAGTTTCTGTCTCCTGCAAATTGTCAACTCTTGGCACTCTCAGGCCTATGTCCACGTGGTGATTGAGCCTCCGAGTTGCTCGCAATCACGGCTGGAAGATTCAGTGTGGTTGATGGAAGAGTGACTAAAAGCCAACACATCATCATACCTGATCAAGCCTTGCTACTTCCTGTTTTTCTGAATGGAGATTTTGCCAACATCACCTACCAGCTCAATTCATTTATCGTGCATTTGGGTGAAGCCCCAAGCTCCTCGGGCCATTACCTGGCAGTGATGTTTGATGCTGAATCTGGTGATTTCTATTGTTCGGATGATAATGTTCCAATGCGGCTACTGCATGAGAGGGAGCTAGAGAAGTTTCACATGAACAGTTATGTGTTTCTTTACGAACGTGATGGCCGAGAATAATTTTGATCCTCTTGCTTTGGGTCTACGGACCGGAGAGGATCTCGTATAGGAGCTTTTGGGATGTGCAAAATTGCACAGCTGTAGCCGGTCCTTGGGCTTGTCCCAAACAATGGCGCAAGCAGGAGCTAGCTGGATCTTGCTGCGTGGAAAGTGAAAGTGAGATGATGCAGACACGGCAACGTGGGTTGTGCCAGAGCTTGTTGTGGCAACCGGGCCTCGCTTAGCTGATATGTTGTTGACCTTTGGTTTTTTGGGGCAGCACTTTTACTTCACATTTGATTCTTCTTTTGGCCGTTTGCGTGTTCATGTCCGACGAACACAACGTAGCGCAGTACCGCAATTGGATACTGAACAACAAGCGCTTCGCACCTGCAACCCCCACTCAATCCTTCGTCCTTCGTATGAAAACCTCACATTTGATATTTGGCATATCTTGAAGCTAAGTAGTACCCTATCATGAAACATGCAAAGCTTCACACACATGCACAGTTCATTTTGAAGAATTGGATTTGTCAGATCCAAACAGGGAGCGTGAAGATTTGCGCAGGTAGTTTTCAACACCATGCAGGACTTGAACATAAAGCTGACGCCTGCATGGGTTCAGATGAAGCCAACCATGGCGCTCACAGCCCACGATGCAGCTAGCGAAAGCCAGAAGCTCGCATGGGAACTCCAGCTGTCCAGGCCTCTGTATACGCTGTATGGCTTTGACCAGTGTTCGACAAAAGCTCAGGGTACGTCCCATAGGTTTCTAACAGTCCCACGCTTGGATTATTGCAGACCATAATGGTGTCATAATGGTGGATGCATTTTCACATTGACGGTGCCTTTGCAACATGTTGCGTTGCAACAGCTTTGCCTACACGGAATTTGCAGACGGGTCACGATCAGCATGGTATTCCCCGGGCCCAGCTGCTGAGGAACAGAGAGGCGCAAAGGCAAAGTTCCAAAGCGCTCGTGATTTTGGAGGTGAAGGCTCGCCGTGTGCTTGGAAGTCGTAGTAACAAACAGGTTTTCAACATGGCTGCTATTGTACGATGCTATTATGATATTACTAACATTACCATCATTGCCTTCATTTCCATTAGTAATCTTATTACTATTACTAACAGTACTTTACTGCCAATACCATTGTTACTATGCATATTCTTACTATTGTTGGTTATATTTTTGTTTTCACCGTTGCGTTGCGCTGCGCTTCCGGAAGCTTCATCCCTGCTTTTTGCAGTTGTTTGTTGGTTGTCAGTGAGGAACGCAGGGGGAGCGAAAACCTATATTAGTCCCCATATTGTCCCACCAAAGATAAAGATGTTTTGCTTTCCTGACTTTTCTACAAGCAACCAGCAGGTTCAGGCTTTGGCCCCATGATTCGCTTTTCAGGATGCCGTGATCGACCGCCTGGAGGAGCGCTTGAACGAGGCTTGGATGTTGTCAGTTTCAACTTGCTGAAGAGAATTTTTCCTGAGCTGGTCGGATGGGGTATGTTTTGCTATGTTCGCACATGTTAATATTTCATGAGATGCACCAGTGTCGCCGCAATGCTCTGAAATTGTTTTGTTGACGACGACGCAGCCGGAAAGGATCGTCTTTTGAATCAGCAGTATCAGTAATCCGATTACAAGCTGGGTTCATGCAGGCCTTAGAGGAGGCCGCGGCCCTCAAGCCGCTTGCCAGAATTGGAAGCTTGGTTTTTTGGCGTCGGGGAGCGGGCACCTGGCATGTAGATCAAGCTGAGTTTCAGGTCAGTAATGACTGGTTTGGGGATTGCTTCAGATATCTATACGTTCTTGAATTCCATCCAACCAATCGTTACTTAAAGGTCTCCTTGTATTCTGACATTTGTGGTTTTGCAAGCAACCAGGTGCCAGGCCCACAACGCTGAGGATCGGGTGGAGGCTGCGGAGCGTGAGAGGCGGGACGCACCATTCGTTTGTTTTTACAGGACCGCTGGGTCTCAACGATTGTATGCAGATCTTCAGAGGGATTACAATGAGCAGTGTAAAATCATCGCAGGCTTATCATAGCACCTGCTGTAATTATTGTAGGTGATGGGAGAGGTCAAACTCTCTCTGACATGAGGAGTTCTGACAGAATTGTTTTACTGTCTTGTGTTCCTGTGTGATGTTTTCACTGTGTGCTTCGGCATTTTTGGCCTGGCATGTACCCATACTCTGTAGTGAACTTGTTGCAACATCGTCGGTGCTTCTTCAGTTGGCAGGCAGGAACGAGCGGCTGTGTTTGACAGACTTTAGTTTAAAGATTAGATGTAACCTACCTCCATGCAGAAAGAAGACCTGATGGCTGCAACATCCACAGAGCCTTTCCCCCTCTTGAGAATAAACAGCATCTAATCCCAAAGGCAAGATGATGGTTAAATTGAGCTGGCACTGGAACTTGGGAGCTTATACCCTTCCTATAGCTACCCGGAACCTTATACCTTTGCATCCCTATCAATCCTTATGCATCCCTCTATACCCCTATGTGATTGCTCTATAACCGTCATAACCCCATTCATACTAACACATGAGCCGCCCAGTAGATCTAGCAGCTCCGCCTGGTAATTAACCAGGCCACTACATGTATATGGTAGTTTCCCAAAATTAGGGTACCCCAATATAGACCCCAATATACTATAGTCCTTACTATTGCGACCCCCCAAATGGTACACCTTTTAACCCCCATATTACTCCTATATGATTAGGCTTTGAGTCGTGATGCCTTGCGCAGGCGCCTGGCTGCTCAGGCGGCACGTTCCGCTTCCACTGAGGAGGCCCTGTATCTTTTGCGTGGGATCTTGCAGGGATTTAGGAATTAGGGTTTAGAGTTGTGGAACGCCGTTTGGTGTAAGGCTTGAGATCTTGAATTTGTTCAGTTTCAACCAAGAACTTGACTCAAAAAGGCAGCTCGTTGGAACTGTTGCCAATGCTGTGAAATTCCATGGTGTGACAGTAGTTGTGACAGCAACTGTATAAAGATGCAGTCTGGCCTCTGCAAAAATGCTGCCCAGAAGTTTGATTGTGGACAGATGTTGAACTCCTGTTCAAACATTGCCAAATCCCTACAAACCGCTGGCATAATCCTAGATTCCATTTAATTTTCCGGTTTCTTCTCCATTTGATTTTCCATTAGTGGGGAAAAATTCCCTTGAACTCAATATAGTTCTATAGTAGCTCTATATATCCCTGCATGCTCCCCATATATTTCTTAATCATATGAGCAGCCTTCGCACAAACCTTCAACACCAAAAAATCAAACCCTAAAACCTTCAGCCCTCAAATCCTAAACCCTAAATCCTAGACCCTAAACCCTAAAACCTTAGACCCTGATCCCTAAACTCTAAACGCTAAACCCTAAGTAGTAGGTCCTGCAGGATCATTCTGTGGAGAAAGGGTCCGAAAACCCTAAACCCTAAACCCATATACCTACCTTAAGGCCCAAGTATATACCATATAGCTACATGGACCCTCTGGTAACCCCTAAACCCTAAACCCTAAACTTTGAACCCTAAACCCTAAACCATATACCATAAACCCTAAACCCTAAACCCTAAACCATATACCATATAGCTACATGGACCGTTTGGTAGTAGGTCCTGGGCCTGGGGCCAGGCCAAGGCTCTCGTCGCAGAAGCCTGGGAGGCGGAGCGCCGCTCGGAGGCTCCAAGAGGGCCTGCGATTGGGGGTTAAGGGTGGGGTTGTATAGGGATAATGGAAAAGAAAATGGAAACTACTATAGTATAATGGGGTATGTAATAGGGCCTAGGGATAATGATAGGGATCCATGTGGTCCCCAATACCTTAATTGATGGTTGTAGTCCATGATTTAGGATTACAAACCTTTAGGCGTTGGGGTGGAGGCAGTGGTTTGAGACCGCTTGCAAGAGATCCCCAAGTTAAAATGCCCGAATGAAAGCGCAACCTTAGCCGTACACCCTAAACCGTTTAGCCTTAAACCCTTCTTCAGTCAGACGGGGTAGAAAAGCGTTAGGATTGGTTGTGGTCGAGGCGAACAAACCACGGACCTAGCCTTCCTAGCTTGTAAGGCTTTCTTGGACAGAAAAATCCAATACACAAATTTGGACCTTCAGCCGAAGATTGGAAACATTGCTTCTTATGCACACAGCAATTATACAACTATATACTGCGCTGAGTGCCCCCTAAAACCGTAAAACCTTTACATAACCCCTATATAACCCAGACATAGCCCTTATATAACCCCTATATAACCTCATACAGCCCCATTGAATCCCTACATGATATCAGCCCTAATTATAGAACCTTGTATAACTCCTACATAACCCTAAACCCTGAACCGTATAATCCCTACATAACCCCCATTTAACTGGGGACTGCGGGAGGCCCTGGCAGAGGAGGCACGCCACCTGCGGCAGCAGCGTAGTGCAGCCCAGGCAAGAGCGGAGGCCGGAGCTTAGAGGTCCAGGGCTTGGGGCTTAGGGCTTGGCTTTAGGGTTTAGGGCTGAGAGCTTAAAGTTTAAGGGTTGGGGTTTAGGGTTTAGGGTCTAAGGCTGCGGGCTTAGGGTTTAGCGCTTAGGGCTCAGGGTTTAGGGTCTGGGTCCGTAAATTGGGGGTCCGTCCCTTTGACAAGGTGCTGTGGCAAAAGTATTTTGGGAAGATTCGTAGGAAAAAAAGTGTCGGCAATTGGGGTTCCCTTCCTGGGATTCATATAACAAGGATTATAACATGTTGGGCCTGCTTTTGGACACCCTCACGTGGGGGGTTGAATGGCCAATTTTTGATTATTCTTTTTTGGTTGTCATGGCGACAGCTTTCGTTCCTGTTTGTGGTGTTGTCCCCATAAACCCTAAATCCTGAATTTTAAGCCTTAATTCCTGAACCCTCATTTTTAAGCACTAAATCTTGAACCCTAAATTTTGAGCCCTAAATCTTGAACCCTGAATTCTAAGCCCTAAGTCCTTAACCCTTATTGGCGTCTTGCCTTGCTGGTGGTAGGCTGCTCGTGCTGCTCTGGCGGAGCGCCGCGCCGAGAGTGAGGCGGCAAGCTCCCGTGCCTTGCCAAAGGACCTTTAGTCAACACCATCTGAGTAGTAATTCGGACGGGGATACTAGGGTCCCCAATGTAAAGTAAGATAAGCTGTTGTTGTGGAGTAGGAACTTGGGTGTCTCGCCAAATCTTTGGTTCTTGGTGTAGCATCACCTGTTGAGGTACAACTTCCGACGAGGCGGAGATTGCAAGCCTCCGGGAGATGCTGCAGCGCTCCCAGGAAGATCTGGTACAAGCAGAGTTGGAGGCGGACGCAGCGGCGCGTCGCACTTCGGCCATCCTGGCCCAGCAACCCAGCGAAGGGACGCCCTCAAGCGCAATAAGCCCAACACCGCTGACTCCTTCAGTTTCCGAGACCATGAGCTTGCCAAGCCATGCAGGCCGCCATAGCAAAGCCCGCGACAAAAATGGTTCGGCCAGGCTTAGTGCCCAGGACTTGGAGAATGTGCTCGAGGCAGTTCTTAAACAGCACGACATGAACATGACCGCCATCAAGACGGAGCTAACCTCTGAAGAACCATCTAAGGGCAAGGGTGGTGCAACATCAGACGAAAGCTCGACAGTGGCAGAGCTCCGTGCTCGCCGAGATGAGCATGAGGCCTGTGCATGGGGGTTTTCCAAAATTAGGGGCCCCTTTGGGTCATAGATTTTCTTAGGACACCTAGTATGTAGGGGTACCAAAATGGGACCCTAATCTTGGGAATTACTCATATACATATAGTCCCTCTTAAGTAGATAGAATATGGCTTTGGGGTGTATTAGAATAAGATCCCCACATACCCCATATTCTATCTACTTGAGGGGGACTATAACCCCAATATATACCCTATTAGAATATAGTAGTTTCAATTTTTTTCCAATATCCCTATATAACCCCAATAATATACCCGATATTCTTTCTACTTAAGAGGGGACTATACCCTAAACCCTAAATAGTAGTTTCCATTTTCTTTTCCAAAATCCTAGATATAACCCCAGTATTTTCTCCTTTGCCTTCTGCGCATCCTGAGGAGCACCTGCGCGCCCTGGAGGCCGCGCGGCAGGCAGATCGCGAGAGGCGGAGACGTGCCGCACCCTGGCTGCGAATTCCCTGGTATTAGAAATTCCCACTATAATATAGTATAGTCTAGTAGATTATAAGATAGTATAGTATAATATAATATATTATAGTATAGTATAGTATAGTATAGTATACCACAATGGGGGCAGTGACCAGCCATGGGCCTTGGGCTTCTAATGGTCAAAGGTAGATGGCTGCAAATTCTGGATGTATATCACTGTCCCAGGATGAGAACACGCTGCGTGATCTCTCGCTTCGGGAGGCCAGGGTAGGGCGGTCGATGTTGATCTCCGCTCCCACCTTCATCACTGTATGTATACATTATAATTACCGCCGGTGATTCCTTGCCGCGCTGTCCAACTGCAAGGAGGCTGCCAACGAGTTTCTGGAGTCCCTGGCCGCTCTGGAGCATTCCACTTCTGTGCCCTGACCCGCAAAGCTGATCCCGAGTTTTGACCTTGGTCGTTGTCTTACTCGTCCTCCTTTGTGGTGGACCAACATAATACATGGGGTTTCCAAAAACTGGGGATACCCTTGTGGGGGTCCATATAATAAGGAACATATCGTTTTGGGTTATCTAGTGGGGTCCCTGTGCTTAGGGAAATTACCATATCATAGCTATCAGAAACTATTACAAGCCTTGTTGCAACCGGGAGCATGTTGGAGTTGCGTGCTTTTGCCATCGGAAATAACAAAGCGTGCAGGGTCAGTAGGCTCCCAGAGTCAGTCCGACCTGTCAAGTCCATGCAGGAGCGCAACCAGGCTGCTTCCACTCGAGGTGTTCTTGCTGCATTTTGGGAGCCCGGCTAGCTTGTGAAGCATCGAGTGTCTGGTTGAACGTCTATACTTTTGCCAGGGAGTCAACATAGCAAGCTCTGCGCATGCTAGCCAGCTGCAGAGCCCTTCTGGTCTTGGCTCTAGGTAAGATCAACTGTGCAGGAAATTTAAACGCTGCAGGAACCCTGCGTCTTCCCCTGTTTGGAGAAGTTCCCAGGTCACGAGCCGCAGGCGAAGTCTGCGCGGCTGCAAGAGGCGGTCGAGACTGCGTGGGGCACAGCGTTCTTGCGAATGCTTGGTGCCATTTGAAGGGGTCTCAAATGATGGGCCCCTTGTGGGTACCAAAATGGGACCCGGATTCTGGGAACTACCCATTAGAGCAGCCACTGTCCAAGATCGTATGGGGATAAGCTTACCAACTGTTTGAACATGACATCTCTGCTGTGGCGGTCAGGTTCTGTTCCTGTTGTTTTGGAAGCTGGTGGTTGGGAAGGCATTGTACAGACAAGTCACATCCAACTGAGAGGCTTCAGAGCCTTCTGAGCCCGAAGCTGCGAAGGATCGGGCAGAGGTCCGTGAGGAGTTGGCCGTGGCACGCTGCATGGTCGAGGCCAAGGTCCCGGGCTTCGCAGCACAGGGCTGAAGTACAGTCCCCCTTAAGTAGAAAGAGTATGGCTTTGGGTAGAATTATAATAAGATCCCTATAGACCCCATATTCTATCTACTTAAGGGGGGAAGGGAGGTGGAGCAATTTCCCAAGAAGGGCTGGGTAGGGCTTCAGCTGGGGTCCATCATTCTACGTGTTGCGATGGCCGAGCCAGTGGCACCTGAGGCTTCCGACAGCCAGCGCCTCCTTGCAGAACTTTGTGGGCGCCGGGAGCTTCTGCCCAAACTCCGGCAAAGAAGAGAGATAACTGGGTAGGCCCCTAGGATATTGAATATTTTCCCTAATGGCTTTAATAAGGGACTGTATAAGGGACCGTATATACTCATAATTTTCAAGGGGTTTTAGGGGCCAACCCAGATAAGCAGCCAAGACCCCATACCTCCAGCTCACGTTGCAGGAGACTCTTCGCGCCAAGCAGGCCGTGCAGCAGGCCGGCATAGGTTGAATCGCAGAACTTCGTGAGCTTCGTCTCTTGAGGCATGTACCGGTATGCAGTTCTTCTGACAGCTGAGTTGTCATTGTCGGTTTGTCGGACAGAGTTCAATGTGCCTGGGTTACGCAGGAGAGGCAGCACGAGTTGTTCCCATCTAAATTTTAACCCAAAGCCCAGTGCTCCTTTGGCAAGGCTCGGCTGGCTAACTTGACCACATGGGCAGACCAGACGCAGCGGGCAGCAACCAAGGCGAGTCCATGCGAGTTGACAGGAGATTGATGCATAGGCGACTGCAGGCATGCAGGCACAGATCATGCGGTGGTAGAGGTGTGCAGACACCGCTTTGCACTGAGCCAGCTGCACATAGCTGGAAGCGCCCCCTTCTTCTTGGCTCAAGCCACTGCTGTGCATCGCGTGCAAAACGCGAGCAGTATTTTGGTGGCACTCAGATCAGCTGACGACATGGCCACCATTCGAGACGACAACAGTTTCGATGTGGAGGCTTTTCTGGCCGAAGAGCGGCAGGATGTTGAGAAATCGCGACGCCAGGCGCAAGCAGAAGCTCGAGACCCCTTCGGTCGGCATCGCTGGGTTTGTCTTCAAAACCTGCAGACCACAGCTCTCAATGGCAAATATGCAGAGGTTCTGGTGCCGCTCAACCAAGACTCCAGGCTCGGCGTTCGCGTTCAGCAGGAGGCAGCGCCCAAACTAATCAAACAAGTCAATCTGATGGCCATTCCTGATGAGGAGACTGTGCAAGTCTGCCGCATAGCTGCGAAAGGAGAGGATTCTTTTCTTGGTGGCTACATCCAGGACACGCGCTGGCCCCTTGCTATCCTGCAGAGCATGCCATGGACAGTTTCTCCCATCTCTGCTCGACTTGGCTTTCCGCTGCGTGTAACTCGCGTGCCTGCTCGCTCCAAGCTTTCACGCCGTGAGGACTTTGACAACCAGTGGGCCACGTACATGCTGATCGAAATCAGATCGGGCTTCGCGCCAGACGAGTGGCAGGCTTTCGTGGGCCCTGTTGTGGTATGGAGGCCTGATGGAGATGTTTCTTCGGACGACATGTGTCTCCTGAACGACTTCTTGTCCGACCTCCTCGACGGTCCCTACAGTGAGGGTACCATGAATCCAGACCGCGATCTTACGCCCACAGCATGGGCTCGTCATCGGAGCCGATCTCTGGAGAACGCACGTTTCAACCCAGATTCTGAACAGTATGAGGACCTGCATTTCTGAGTTTGAGTGGCTGACTCCTCTTGAGCCATGTACAGAGACGTGCGTCTTCTAAGCACCCAGCCCATACATGTACTCATACATGTACTTCTTTCACATGAAAACATTTCCAGGTGTACAGATCTGCTTTGCAGACGGTGCTTGACTCGCTCAGATGATGTCAGCTATGGAAACGCGCAGGAAAAGTAGATGCATCTGGTTCGCTCCTGCCCTTTTGATTGCCGCTTTGTCTGGCTGGTACCACTGGGGAAAAAGTGCTCCCTGACCCGGTTTCGGCACCAAGTAGTTCCATCGGGAGCCGCCAGGGGCAACAGCAGTCACAACATAACGGGACCATGGACCCTGAGAGAAAATTCCAGGGATCATTGCAAGGTGCCACAGCTTCTTATAATGTAGTAGTTCCCATTCTCTTCTCCGTTCTCCCTATAATCCCATTTATACCCCCTATATATGCCCTATCACAAGAGACTAGTCAATGGGAATATATTATTTAGAGTTCCAGTGACATCCACAGGCGAAGCTGCTGGCGCCCCCAACCCGCCGAGCACCGCCAAAGCCCTCGGCTGCTGGGCAAAATCGCTTCCCAGACCCCCTAAAGGATCCAAAAATGGAACCCCCTAATAATCCCCTTGTTTCCCTAATGTAGTAATGGGTTCATATTGGGGGGTTCCATTTTTTGGATCCTTTGGGGGGTCTGGGTTACTGTAGGGTCTCGTTTTTGTGTGCAGGTGCAAAATCCTTGCGCTGGCATCTCTCCAGTTGCTTCAAGGTTTCTGAAGATGCTTCATAATAGTAGTTGCCATTTTCTTTTCCATTATCCCTAAACTGAATATAACCCCTGTATAAACCCTATATAACCCCATGTATTACCCTCACAGGTGGGGGTTATCTTTCAAAGAGGTTTGACTCTTGGAGATTTTGCTTTCAGATGGCGCCATGTGGGTTCAGCGAGCTCGTTCTGTGGCCTCAACTCAAGGATCCTGAAGCCCTTTAGGAAGTAGAGAAGTATGGAGAGTTGGTATTCTCAGGGATCCCTTCCCCAGTTCGCTAGCCAGCACCAGTAGGAACCCCAAACCCTAGACGATGTACTAGCTTCGATCCTCTTTTCCTTTCCCTGCTACTGCAACCACCGGCAGCTCAATGACTCAGGTAAAGCTGAATATGGACCTCATGGCCGTCCAGCAACAAACTGTGCAGCTCCGCGAGGCGGGGCTGAGCCTCAAAGTGCGCAATCGATCGATGGGGTGCAAGTCCTAAGGCGGTAATAGGGTTTAGGGTTTAGGTGGGAGATGGCCTCGATTTGTAGGGATTGGTTTTGAAGGCCCGTTGATTTTGTGGGGTTTCAGGCGAATGTGCGGGGTGTGGGAATGGCGGTTCCCTACTGCTGCTGTGGCAGGAACTGGCCAAAACCCTAAACCCTAAACCCTAAACCCGCTGTGGCAGGAACTGGCCATGCTCCAGAAGCAGGTTGCAGAGAAGGTGCAAGCAGCAACTGAAGTTCCGTGCTAGCTTTGGAGCTGCCTTTGCTGCCTTCAGGGGGGTTGCATAATATACTGTAATATGCATATTATAATTATAGTATATAAGAATATACTGAGCAAGCCTCAAGAGGACAGAACTAGTTATGGTGCTGGCAAAGCGCAGCCAGGGCGACACACGGCATGCGTGGCGCCAAGAGATGCTGGAGATCCGCAGCTACCACGAGCGCTTACTTTGCGAGAAGGTGGAGGAGGCCTGCCCATGTATCTAGGGTTTAGTTTAGGGGTTTAGGGTTTAGGGTTTAGGGGTTTGGGGTTTAGGGGTTTAGGGTTTAGGGTGTAGGGTCTATAAAGGGGGTTATATATGGGACTATTATAGGGGTTATTAAGGGGATACTAGGAGTTTAGACAGTAGCTTATGTACGCACGAAAGGTGTGTAAGTGGTAGTTTCCATAAATAAGGGCCCTAATCTAGACACCCCAAAATATTAGAATTAATTTTTGTATTGTTATGATTATTGGGATCCCAAAAAGGTATGCCCTAATTTCCGGAAGCCTCCCACATGTAGATGAGAGTGGGATACGGAATGGCCCAAGCCCTGCCGCCTTGTTGCTGGTTTCCCCAACTTCCTGGTTCTTAGTCGGGAAGAAGGAAATATGAATCCTATATAGTCCCTTTTTCCATTACATAATATATTCTCTTCTTAAGGGAATAGAATTCCTACATAGTCCCTGTTATATTCTATAATATCTTCGTTGATTTTCTCTACTAAGAACCGGTGAGCAAAGCATCCTGGACTCCAAGGATGCTGCCCGCGAGCCTGGCGCGCGACTGCCGGCGGTCCTTGCAGACAGTTTGCTTCAGAGCCGCGACTAAAAAGATTGGAGAAGCGGATCCCGAAGGATGACTTAGCGTGAGAGCATTTGTTTCGATTATCCTCCTTACTCCCGATCACCCAAAGTAGTAATTTTTTTGGAGAAGTAAGGGGGTGGTTGTCATCTAGGATATCAAGCCCTAGACTCTAAACCCTCTACCACGGTAGTGTTTATTTTATTTTCCATTATCGCAATGTAACCTTAAGTACCTACTTTGAAGGCTGTTTGGATCGAAACTAACATGCAACCCCGCATGGGACCCTTCTCAAATGACCCTAGCCCTAGCCTTAGTGCGCCTTGTGGGGTTCCAAGCTAGTTGGGGCAAGGTTGGTGCGGAACCCTAAACCCTAAATCCTAAACTCCAATCAACTTCAAAGCCGGATAACCCTATAGTCCCCCTTAAGTAGATAGAATATGAGGGAAACATGGGGATATTCTCATAACACACCCAAAGCCATATTCTATCTACGTAAGGGGGACTGTAACCCCAATGCTTACTGGTGGTCTGTTGGGGAATACGGGAATATCATCCCTGGTCAACCGGTTGTCTTTAATTATATACATATTCGCTTATTTCCTACAAAGCCCCAATAAGGTAGAGTACTGTTGATACTAAAAATCCTGCATGACCTTAATATCTAATAGCCCCATTTTTCCCAATGTAGAATGTACTACAAAGCCCCAATAAGGTAGAGTATTGTGTTAAGTCCCGACTGTGCTGAGGCTTTTTGATGATGCGACGACGGAGCATACCGCAAGAAAACACCCTCAGCCAAGCTCAGTGCCTGAGCTGCCCGACCAGGGATGTTGCACAATGCAGATCTGGGTACGGTACTTTTCTTGCATTTTTCTTGCAGATCTTTGTTTCGCTGCTCTGGTTGGAGTTTAGCAGACTTGCATTTTAGGTGAGGGAGGTGCGCAAGTTGAACGACAACGTGGCTAGAGCTCTGGTGTGGCGTGGCCGCAGAATGTCTGATCACATGCTACTGAGAGCTAAACCTTCCCCAAGCTAAACAGATCTCGCAACTCTTGTCATGTCAGGTCGCTGCTGCAGCTCTTGGCACAGGCCCAGCGTCAGGCGGTCTGCAGTGCGGTGGCGGCAGAAAGACGCCTGGCTATGGCTGGCGCTGTTGAGCTTGATTCTTTGATTGCCGCTGGCAAGTGCATTAGCGGCCATCTTTTCCGCAAGCTAGCTTTTGGTGTGCATTTGCCCTAGGATGTCGCAGAGAAGCGCTGACGGCAACGGGCGAAGGATCATGTCGATGCTATCCACAGCTGGCATGCTTGCTACTTCATGTACGTAGATTCGACATGGATTGAACCCTTGATCACTGTGGTTACGTCCCTGCCCATATCAACCTTTGAGACTCCAGTCGCTCACCTGGTCAGATGTTTCCCTCTGCGTCCGCAGGACCACCGCTACGTCCGCGGTTGATCCGTGGGCATCCCTGGCCACTGGAGCAGGTGGGAAGCAGTCTTGGAATGTGAGGAAGCCCCGAGACTTGCAGTTTATGTTAGCTGTCTACTAAAGCTAGGTTGAGCGGGACCTATAATAATGGATGTATAGGGGGCTTAGGGGGGACCTTGAACAGATGTACTATAACTTTAGTCAAGGGCTCATGTGAGCTATACTCTAAACGCCTTCAAGAGGTTACTTAGCGGATTGTACAGGGGACGATTATAAGGGATATTAAGGGGGATACGAGGTAGGAGTTTAAACCCTAAACCCTAAACCCACTACAGCTCATGTAGCTTGCGCTAGGCGCTCGAGCTCGAGGCCAGGTCTGAAGAGGAGGCAGACGGGATGTGGGAGTTTTTTGTTTTTGTTTTTTTCTTCGTTTAGTTGGTTTTTTGGGATGTAGGGGTGAGGACAAGTTGTGGCAATGCTGAGTTTCCCGACTGGTTGTGGTGTATGCGGAGAGTCAGGCGTCTACATCAGTCTCTCTACTGCTTGCCTGACCCTAGTTGATCTTCATTGTCAATCGCAGGACTACTGTCCTCAGTGCTAACCACACAAGTGAAACTACTATATTATAATGGGGTCGATCATGGGGTCGTATAGGGATAATGGAGAAGAACATGGAAGCTACTATAGTAAATTCGGGTTATATAGGAATGGAAAAGAAAATGGAAACTACTACAGTATACTGGGGTTACACAGGGATAATGGATCGGTTAAGCAAATATGGAGGTCAAGCCGAGCTGCTCGAAGGGCGCGTTGGATTTGGTACATCCGGAGTATTTTTCCGCAAGTGCGAGCCCACTTGCCTAAACCCTAAACCATTATCCCTATATTACCCCTGTATTTCTGTGAGCATGGGACATGAACCAACTTTGCTGGTCGAGGTTCGAACTTCTTTGCGTGTAACGTAGTGGAGGGGCGACTATTCAACCAAATGTGTTTATGCGCCCTCCATACAGTTCTTCTGCTGAGAATTGGAGGTTTCCCAAAACAGGGGTGCTTATTTGAGTTTCTCTTTGCTAAGGATGCTAGTATATGGGGGTTATAACATTGGGGTGCGGAAAGTTGGAACCTAAACCCTAAACCCTAAACCCTAAAACCCTAAACCCTAAAACCTAAACCCTAAACCGTGTGAAACTTTACGTCAACTCCAGCGGCTTTTTTGCAGGCACGTTGCCTGGAGACCCATGAGAGAGCCCGATTGGAGGCATTTCGGGGTTTCCGCAAATTCCAGGTACCATGTTTGGGGGGTCCCCATAATGAGGATTATAGTTTCTTGGGGTCCATGTTGGGGTCGCCCTGTTTTGGGAAACTACCATTTGGCAGCTATGCATCAAGGGTTTTTGTTTTGAAAGAACCTTAAACCCTGAACAGTACTCGTAGGGGTTCCTTTTTGGGAGGGTTTCCAGAACAGGGATTCCAGGATCTTGAGTAGACCCCTAATTTCCGACTTGGTTTAAGTTTAGGGATTAAGGTTTTAGGGCGTAGGGCTTAGGAAGACTACTTTGGCTTTTAGTTTTGCTGGATTTGGTTAAGCTACATCTGGAGTCTGTATGCCTAGGCTCTAACAAGAACATACAAGGGTAACCCTAAACCCTCAACCCTAAATGGTAGTTTCCATTTTCTCTCCCATTATTCCCATAAAATCCTACATAACCCTACAGTGTCCCCATATGACCCTACGCAATCCCACATTATGCCCAACGCAACCCGCAAGGGCTCCCTAAAATCAAGGGTCCCAAGCCGCACTGTCCCAAGAGAATAGGATTTGTGTGGTAGCTTGTCAAGAATCTGGCTGTGTTTTGGGCCCCAAACCTGCCAATCAAACAGGCCCCTGCGCTAACAGCCCTGAAGCCCAAAACAAGAAAGCCCCATGGCCCAAGCCTTAAAACTCAAGCCATTATCTTTTAATAGTATTGCTCTATTACTGTTGCTATCATGCGTACGACAAGTACAAGTATTATCTTTATAACTATAACTTTCATTTATAACCCTAAACCCCTAAACTCTAAACCCTGCTGTGTTGGGGCCGTGTCGTAAGACATTTCTACGGGACCGTAATGGGCTGTGGAGAAAAGGTCCCACAAAAAATCTCTAAACCCTAAACTCTACAAGTGGAGAAAAGGTCCGACAAAAAGAACAAAAACCTAAACTGAAATCCCTAAACCTTAGATTATGTTTATTTCTATTCCTTTAACTACCCTGTAGGCCACAGCTGCGGAGCTGTTCTCTGAGTTGGAAGAGACGCAGAAACAGTGTGAGCAGCTGCAGGCCGCTAAGATGGGCTACAGTCTAAACTCCTTAAAGAGAGTTTATATAGGGGATTATATAGGGGACTTCTACAGGGCGTGTTTATAGGGGATCGGAGATTGGGGTTCCTTGTCTAAACTCCTCATAACTCCTGAAAGAGGGTTATATGGGGGATTTGGAATTAGGCTTCTGGGTTTACTGTCTAAACTCTGAGCAGAGGGTTGGTTTTTTAATGGAGGATTAGGGATTAGGGTTCATTGTACTCCTTAAAAGGAGGTTATATAGGGGATTATATAGGGCTGATAGAAGTGGGGGGATACTAGGAGTTAAGACTCTAGCTGATCTGGGCGCTTAGATACCGTGGTTTGGGGGTTTAAGGTTCAAGGGTTTCTCTGGTTGAGCCGGGTAGCCTGCAGTGTCCAAGCATGAGACATCTTGCATTCTGAGGACCACAGTTGATACGAATGTAGGAGTTTGCTGTTCAATGCTGGTTCCTGAATTGCCAGCCGATCCTGCTTCGCGGGGACATAAGCGTTCGGAATGTGAGAAACACCAATACAAGGAAGAGCACACAGACAGACCGCTTCGAATTTGGGAATGGATCCTAGTCTCTGAGCAAAACAGAATCTTTTTCTACCCTCATCTCAAACCCTATGAGCTACAGTCTAAATTCCGCAAAGGGCGGGGTTATGTAGGAAATTCCATAGGGGTTTATCTTAGGGGTCATTCAGCCGAATGCTAGGAGTTTAGAGTTTAGCTCATA
>CAJNIZ010001956.1:0-13997 GCA_905231905.1 Symbiodinium pilosum | reverse complement strand
GTAGCTTTGTGATCGTTGACTTGGGATTGTCCTGTGTCAATTCACAATAAGGATTATATTAAGGTCATATTATATAGGGTCCTCCTACTGTTTAGGGTTTGCAGAAGTAGGTTTGATTCGCTTTAAGAATGTTACCCTGTTCCTCTATAATCCTCGTGAGGCCATGAACATTTTTAATGGGGCCTCCAAACCTACCCTAGGCTAGGGGTTTAGGCTTTACGGGTTTAGCGTACAGGGTTCTAGGGTTATGGATTAAGGCTTTAGGTGCATCGTGAGTTCCCCTACAACCGCTGCCCCCAATAACAACCCCGCCCCCCCAAGGCTCCCCCTCATCTAGCCTTAAATATCCTTAAAAAGGTTCAATTTCAGGCGGGATAGAGGATTTTGGTTCAGGGGTTTTAGTAACGAGTTTAGGGTAAGTTATAGAGCATTTAATAGTAGGGTTTGATAAGTGTGATAGAGTTGGTGGGGTTTGACGTTTATATGATTAATGGGTTTGTGGGGCTTATAGGGTTCAAGAGGTTTAGGGCTTATGGGGTACAAGATGGACGGTTTGTAGAGATTATAGTCCCCCATAACTAGATAGAATATGGGGTACGTAGGAATATGACAATAGGGTCGCCTATGCTTAGGGTTTGTGGTCTAGGGATTTGCGTCTGCAGGGTTTGTTGCATATTCTTGGGCTTAACTTGTAGCTAGAACCTAATGCCTAAACCCCTCATCAGGGTGTATTCTTGGGCTTAACCTTTGGCTAGGCTGTCTCTTGAAATCAGGGTCAGTAGGGGATGAGATGTGCAACAGATGGGCTATAGTCTAAACCAATTAAAGGAGGTTATATAGGGGATGATAGGGATTATATAGGGACTATATAGGAATCATATACGGTTTAGGGTTTAGGGTCTAAACTCCTCAAAGGGGGGTTATAGAGCGGATTATATAGGGGACTATAGTAGGGGCTATTGAGGGGGATACTAGGAGTTTAGACTATAGCTCCTATAGCAGCAGCTTTGTTAATTTTAGGCAGGGTATTGCTTACCTCTTATAGCTATTCTGCCTGAGACTACTCGTATGGCTGGATGATGGTCAGTGCCTTGACATCCATGGCTATTAACGTCGCGAGCGCTACTGCATCTATTGCTGCCCTCCTCCTTGAAAGTTGGATAAGTGTAGGGGTTACAAAGGGGTCATACATGGATAAATGTGGATGTCCTCCTCCTTCCACTATCCATACTGCTCTTGCGCCAAGAACAAGACTCTGGCAGAAACGAGAGCAACTGCAGGCAATATAACACACATATATATATACTCTATGCTAATGTAAGAGCTTCAGTTTTCTTTTTTCACAATCCCCATAGAACATACAGTAGCAAGAGCAAGAAGCACAACTGCCCCATACTTCTGCTGCTCCTGATAGCTTTGGTGGTGCTGCTGATTTGTTTTTCTTCCGGAGTGGGAGGGCTCCCAGTATATACCCCACAAAAGTTCAGCCTTATCATGGACACCAAGAGACCCCTATTTTTGGGAACCCTTCCCGTGTCGATATCGTCTCTTATCTGAGGAAAACGATCCCGTGCTGAACCTTTGCCTCCGCGACCACAGTGTGCCATACTCCCAGCTGCTTTGCTGCCAATTTTTGCCGGCACAGGCTCTTTTGAGGAGTTTGCGTTGTTTCGAATTACGCAGGCACTGATCAGGTGCTGTACTAGGTTTAGTATGAACTGGGGATTTGCTCGTGCAAATCTGAGGACTGTAAACACGTTTGAGTTCTACGACGGGGTTCTGCTTTTGAGATATTTGTTCCGGCTTCCGGATGATAGACTACTCTTGCCTTGCTCTGCGTCTATACGCCCCCTGCTGGTCATACGGGAGCCCCAGATCCTAAATCCGGTGATTACAATAAACTTGGAACCAGGCGGCCATGTCTACCAGCCAATCTTGCCCCAACTAGTTCTGTCGTGGTGTTTCTCCGGTTGACCCTAAAATTCCTGCATGACCTTGGGTAGATTATACCTTGGGAGTTATAGTAGTATGATATACCAAGGTCATGCAGAAGCTTTCGTATCAAAAGTAACGGCCCTGTAAAACTACTCTTTCAGACCTAGTTTTCATTCCATGGTCGGTGTTGCTTTGTTCATTTTCTTCTCCACTGTTCTGTGCTCATTGCCCCAGCCAGGTCCGCCGTGGTGTTTCTATGGTTCATACTCAGAATGCCTCATGACCAGAAGTCCCTGACCTTGGGAGATGTAGTATCATAGCCTACTAAGTCTACTAAGATCCTGGAGGATTGGGACTAAGAACCTAATCCCCCAACCCAGAAC
The DNA here is from genome assembly GCA_905231905.1 of Symbiodinium pilosum. Taxonomy (NCBI): domain Eukaryota; class Dinophyceae; order Suessiales; family Symbiodiniaceae; genus Symbiodinium; species Symbiodinium pilosum. The sequence goes on along the minus strand of CAJNIZ010001956.1, from coordinate 11,679 downwards.
CCCAAACCCAAAAGCCCTAAACCCCAAAACCTTCAAACCCTAAACTCTAAACCCTAAAACCCTAAACCCCCGAGCCCTTCTTCAGCCAGGTCCATCGTGGTGTTTCTATGGCTGTGTAAGAACAGCCCAGATATGCTGCACTCTTTGTGGTGACTTTGCTCCTATCCTTTAGGAACAGTTTTTCACTTTCGTTGTATTATTATCCTAAAGAGCCATGAAAAAAGACTTGTAGTTTTTGGTGATACCAGCTGGAGGCTTTTGGAAACCACAACCCCCTAAATTAGACCCCATCATAGTCACATCATAATTACAGGATCCTAGTTCATGGGGGGTTGGGCTTACCAAAAGCTACTTGAGATTCTTGCCTATATTTTGGAGTTTTGTTATAGTATAGTGTAGAGTTTAGAACTCAGGCCTAAGTGCTTAGGTAGTAAACCCAACAAGGGAATATGTACACCTATACACCCTAAACCCTAAATAGCAGTTTCCATGTTTTTTCCATTTTATTTTCCATTTTCCCAATACAGCCCCAATCCAAACCCAATATATAGTCCCCCTTAAGTAGATAGAATATGGGGTATATGGGGATCTTATTATAATGTACACAAAGCCATATTCTATCTACTTAAGGGTAACCCTAGACCCTAAACCCTAAACCTTATGAAATTTTTATCTTCTCGCAAACAGGACCCTGTTCGTTCTGGCTATGCTGCCCAAGCATTCGGGTTCCACGCTGGAGTTCAAGGACGGAAATGCGCACATCGTCAGGCGATTTAAGGGTTTAGGGTTTAGGGCGAGGGGAGCTACTCTCTTTCAAGTTCGTGGGTTTGGGGTTTGGGGCCGTTGCAGGACAATTACATTTGGTAGCTTCCCAAAATAAGAGGAACCATAATCCTGATTAAGGGTTCCCCCCCCAAAAAATACACCTAGTATTGGGAATCCACCAATTTCTTCCCACATAGCTAGGAAGCGCACAGAAAAGCCAAACACTGTCTAGTACCAGTCAAGCCTCTCCCCTACAAGTACAGTCTAGTTGTTCAAAATACATTTCCCAAGAAGAGCGCCAAAGTAGAGTTTAGGGGTATGGTTCTCCCCTTCTTGTTAAGGGTTTACTGTTACTGAAGGCATGCTGCTACCTGCGATCACAGCGGTGGTGAGTATAACCCGAAACTGCATGGTATTTTCCATAAATGAGAGGAACCTAACATAACGCGCAAATGCTACAATCCTTTATGTGGGTCCCCCCCCAAAAAAAGACCTTCCATTTTTTCGTCGGAAAACTCCAAACGCATGGCTTGAACAAACTGTTGGAGCAGAAGCTATATGAGCTATATAGTCCAAACTCCTAGTATGCCCCTTAATCACCCTTACCCTTATAGTAGTCCCCTAAATAACTCCCTATATAATCCCCTTTAAGGAGTTTAGATAATGACTCATATCAGAATCTTAACTTACCTGGAGCCCAGGGTCCAGGATAATGTAGACCCATGATTCGTAAACCCCCTCCTTTTAAGGGCCCTATAAGGGTAGTATAGTAGTAAAGGGGATATATAGGGGTTCTATGGGGATAATGGAAAAGGAAATGGAAACTACTATTTAGGGGTTTAGGGTTTAGGCATGAATAGACCCCCTCTTTTTAAGGGTCTTACTATTAGGATCCCTATTATCATCCCTTTCAAAAGAAACGGGGTTTATTAATCAGGGGTCTGGGATAACCTTCTGCCCTACTGAGAAGCCGAGAGGCTCAGAGGTTGAGGGTCCAGAGATTGTAGGATTCAGAAGGATCGAAGATTGTGCCGTATTGGTCAGGGATTGGATGCATTCTTGGCATCCGACGGCTCTATCTCCAACATAACAAACTCCATGCAATAATATGGGGTAGCTGAAATTTGCATCCCCTTTGCAGAAAGAGTACCAGTGGAATTGGGTGGGCACGAATAGCCGTGATCCAGGACCTGTGGGACCCTAAATCCCAAACCTTAGACCCTAAACAAACCCTGAAACCGTAAACCCTTACACCCCAAACCCCAGAAGCCCTAAACCCTTAAATCCTAAACCCCCTAAACCCTTAAACCCTAAACCGCTAACCCTAAACCCTAAACCCTAAATCTTGTGGCCTATGCCCTGCCCTGACATGCGCGGATCTCGAGAGCTTTGGTTCACGAGTAGTTTTGAGGGGAGGCTTCAAGCGATCTTTAAGGTTTAGGGTTTAGGAGTTTAGATGAAGAAGCGTGGAAGGAGCCTTTAGACGACCATAAGCAGGTAAAGGTCCCCTCCCATCACGCATTTCAGCTTGATGTTTGCCGTAAAGCAAACCCTGACGTTCAGGCTGCCGGCTGTGTCAAAATGGATGCTGATTGCCTTTGTGGCCTGCCTTTGCAGTGGGTAACCTTTACCTTCTTTGGGGTAGTGGAGCCAACAATTCAGCTGGGAAAAAGTCCTACTAAGAGGCGCGAGGGGACTCAGCAAGTTTTACCAAGCATACCTTCAACCCTGGTGAGTCATATAACCAGCCCACGGATCCGTATTCTTCACCTGCTCACCAAGTCCCCCTGACCCTCCAAGCAATCTAATGCTTGTATAAAGCTCTGCATGAGTACAGTTTCCATGTGATTTCCATTTTCTATTTGATTCTCCATTATTGGCCTGTCATACCTATAGACCGCGATAGAGCCCTAAACCCTTAAACCCCCCAAGTAGATACTGGTCACCTCAGGTGAAGCTACCCACGCTTCTCATACAGATCACGCTGACCCTGACGGGCCTTACATTCCTGATGCGCACTGCCTGGGGACTAGGGGATTTGTTCATGATGTGTACTGCTAGCTTAGGAAAGAAAAGCAGCAATAACCTAGGACTGCTAGGTGGTCATAACATGGACTGCAAATGGCCTTACTAAGTTTCCGAACTATGAGTCCGCTCCAGTGGGTTCTGGAGAGTACTACCCTAAACCCTAAACCCTAAAGTTTTGCGAGTAGGCGGCGGAGTTTAGAGATTTGGAGATTGGGCGCCTAAACGCTTTGGGGCTTAGGGCTCAGGTTTGGGAGATGAAGCGGTTTAGATACTACTATTGTTATTCTTCTTACTATTATTGTTGCTACAATGACTCTTGTAATTATTACTATTACTCTCATTGTTGCTATCATAGCAGTCACCTTTATGATTGTTGCTACTATTGTTATTGTTGTTATGGTCTACTTAACCATGTTTGTCATACATGTTTATTTGCGTATGTCTGTACTGACCCAAACAAAACGCCTTCCCGCCCCTCTAATACTGTATAGCCACGGTACAGCATCATATTGGGAGGAACAGTTTCAGGGGGAGGGGTGCTCAACCCCCCCCCCTTTTCTCATGATCTGCCCGGTGTAGGGTTGCTTAGGGCTTAGGGTTTATTCCAAGTTTCATCTTAGTGAAGTGTGGTTTGTACCGCTAGCAGTTGCGAAATCAAATGGACAAGAAAATGGAGAATGAAGTGGAAACTGGGAGGTGAAAGAGCATATACGCGTGGTGAGCATATGAAGTAAGATTTTTGTTATGGCTTTTGGTGAGTGCATATGGGGTCTTGAGTGCTGAGTGCATGTGGGGGTGTCGTCTTCAGGGGACCATAACCTAAGATCCTACCATGAGACCTGGAACAAGTATGGTCATCATTTGTAGTTGCTGTTTTATTGGCTATATAGGGGTTATATAAGGATTATATAGGGATAATGGAAAAGAAAATGGAAACTACTTTACAGAATCACCTCAGCTGAAAGTAAATGCATACTTCTCTGACCACCAATCTCCGGTCCTAGTTTGTTCATTAGGAAGATTGCCGAGTCAAGTTCTGGAAAGAGCCTAATTCATTTCCATGGAAGCAATGGTCAAATAGGAAGCCAAGGGCGTTCCCATAGAAGCCTTACCCTAAGCCCTAAATCGTCAAGAAGCTGTATAAGAAGAACGAGCAACCTACAAACACTCAACAACTCCCTAAGTCCAATAAGGCTGTTCAAGATGATCTCGTCAAATTTCCTTCCCTAAGCCCTAAACCCTAAACACCTTTAAAAAAAGAAGAAGTGCAAATCTGAGACTTTACTCAAGGTTAGTCTCCCGCATGGTTTAGGGTTTAGGGTTTCATGTTTCTTGAGTTTGAAAAGTGCTGGTTTAGGGTTAAGTAGGTCCCTCTTAATTCTGAAAACGGTCTTCAAGAATTGATTGGAGGTGCGTTGCTAGATCTTTGGTTTCTGGGTATGGTTCACTATGAACTGAGGGAAGGGGTTACACAACTCTGGGCATTGATTCATGAAGTGCAACTAAGTAGCCTATGCAGACGCCCCTTCGGGAGTCTACTTGAACGGCCTCAGCCCTAAATCGCAAATGTGCATAGGGTTGCGGGTTTAGGTTTAGGCCTTAGGTAGCTACCAATATCATTTGAGGTCTGTTTGAAACGCCCTACACCACAAGTATACCAAACAAATCCAGAACTGCAATGTTGGTAACTATTCAAGCCCGACATTATATTCTTAACTCAAAACCATCTCCGAAACTTCGGATCGTTCTGTTTGACCCAGCTTATGAGCCTGAAACCTAAAGCCTGACCCCTAAACTCTAAACCGTTGCGATAGTCTTCATCATCGGGACTCCCAAGGACTTCCAAGCAGGTGGGCTTAGGGCTTTAAACTAGGGTTGGGTGATGATGTTATGGGATCCTAGACTACCCCTCCTTACGCCGTCTCCCACAAGCAAGCCCGCAGTAAGGCCGAATCAGGGCAGTATTTAGGATTTAGCGGTTTAGGGTTCAGGGTTTGGGGGTAGTAAAGGGTGGATGAATGTAGGATCCCATGATATCATAAAGGCACAGGTATAGGTAGGTTACTAAGTTCCAGGAGCCTCCAGCCGCACCCCAGATGTACCATTGTCTAAACTCCTAGTATCCCCCTTAATAACCTGCTATATAACCCCCCTTTAAGGAGTTTAGATTATAGCTCAGATGACAAATGGTTGCAAGGTACTGCTCAGCTTTGGGCATACTCATTCTCAAAGCCATGGCCCTGGCGTATATCGGCACGATTCCGAGTATCATTTTCGCGGGCTTGTCGTCAAAGCCCTTCTTCATGGAGGTAAGGGGCCATGGGAGGGTGGTTCGGGCCCAGAAGGGGCTTGCAAAGTGCTTAGGACCTTTCATGTTGGCACACACCCTGCAGGTGAGCAAAGCCAAGCTCACAGGCGCAGCGGGAAAATTTTCGGCAGATTACGTTTGCGGATTCCGCAAGAATGTTTGAAAAGCCCAAGCTGCACCCAGAATCATGTACTATGCTTTGGGCTCTTATGATTCAGAATTACAACGGGAATTACGTGTGCCATTCAGTATATACTAGTGTCATGCAAGGTTTTTGAGTATCAAGTGTATGAAGCCGTATTCGGTAAGGGCATTGATTTGTTCAGTTTGCGCATTTGGCCCCTAAAGCCCTAGCCAGTGTCTTGCAATCCACCTTCCTACTTGGAGGTCATGGAATCTACTATTAGCTTATACCCCTACTTATTATCCCCCTAAATGGCCTTCTAGTGGTCACGCCAGTTCTAAGCAGAATCATATCCCAACTGATAACTGCTCGGAGGGTCAAGGGGTCTTAGCAAGTAGGTTCATATGGGGGATAATTGGGTTTATTATATGGCTTATAGGGTTCATTGACCTGATTACTAAGTCCCCTGACCCTCTAAGTGGCACTAGAAACCCTAAAAACCCAAAACCCAAAACCCTAAAACCCTAAAACCCTAAGCCCTAAACCCTGAACCCTAAACCCTAATGGCAAGTAGGCGGAGGCCCGGAGCTTTATTAGCAAGAGCCACCGTTAGTGACCGTTAGTCTCAGCTTGGACTTAAAACAAACCAGGCACCTTGTTGGCATCATGCTTTAGGCTGGAAAAGGCGGTATTAGGGTTTAGGATTGAGGAAGCCGCTGTACACCCAGAATGTCAGGAACCGTCATGCGATCGACGTTCTGGGACGCCTGGGTGTCTGGAGTCTTCAAGGTTATCTTCCACATCGGCGTGGCATTCTGGTATTGCCGCATGCTGCATGCAGGCCTCACGAACTTTCGGTGGGAGTGTTTCTTCTACAAGTGCCTCGGTGTGAAATTGAACCCGCCCCTCGCGTTAACTGCTACGCCCTAATCTGGACATCCCAAATACCCAAAATGAACGCCCATGTATTCTTGATGTTTGAATGGAAGGCTCTTCCTATGGGTATTTGTAAGTCTTGACAACCTAAACCCAGCACTATCAAAGCTGGAAGTATGGGATCCTTTGTCTCCGGGTTTAGGGTTTGGGGGCTTCGGGGTTTCAACCCCAAGCCCCGGCTTTAGGGTTTAGGATTGAGGGTGGGATCCGCAGCTTCATTCAGGTACAAGTTCGTATTCCCCCACTGTGGGCACTGTGGGGCGGAACTCTTTGGCATGCATGTGGCCAATTGAGCGGCATAGGGTTTCGTGCTTACTGCCAGCAACATAAAAACAATTTAGGCTGAACACCTGATCTGTCCGGATAACGTTTTGGGCTTTAGGGTGCTAAGACCACTGTCCATTGAAAAAAGACCACGGGGAGCCCAATTAAGGCATTCCGTGCTAATTTTCGGGGATTGTGTTTGTGCGGCTTCAAAACCCTGCAGATGTGAAAAGCTGCCCAAGAATGTCTAGCATCCCCTTTATGTACTTTAGTCGTAGAATTTATGACGTTTGCACCCCAACCCATCAACCCCCTAAACCTCGTCTACAGGGCTTCAGGGTTTAGGCCTGGGGGTTTGGAAGCTGGTCTGCTTGAGGGGACTGAATTTCGGATTTGTCCGGGTTGAAGTTTCTAGGTTTTGGGGTGGTCGTTCAGGTACCTGAACCCTAAACCTTGGGTACTGCCCCCCCTCAGTAACAGTTGGATAATAATCATAATATGATGATATATAACCCTGAATAGGACCCCTAATATAGACTGTTACTGGGTTGGGGCAGTACCCAACCTAAACCCTAAACCAAAAACCCCAAGAGGGAAAGCTGCAATGAACCTTCAGGCAACCTATCTTAGGCTTTTGGGGAAACGAGTTTGGCTAAGCTTTACTTGCTAATGCCTCGACTGGCCGCCACATTCGGAGCGTGTAAGATGTGGCGAAGAAAAGGAAATTTTGCACCGGCTTGTGTATTGCAAAGCCCATGCCCTAAACCCTAACCCCTGCACCTAAACCGCATGAATCACAGTTTAAACGGCCTTGGCAACCTTGGTGGTGCAGGATTCTTTCATGCGCAGAAGCTCCTCACATGAGCGGTAGTCTAAACTCCACAAAGGGGGATTCAGAGTTTAGAGTGTTGGGTTTCGGGTTTGGGGTGGTCATTTAGGGGATCATATATGATATAGGGTTTAGGCTAAATTCCTTACAGGGCCATTCAGAGGTTCATACAGGGGAGTAGTATAGGTGTTATTAAGGGGGATACTTGAAGTTCAGACTATAGCTCAAATAATGCTGACAACAGAACTTCAGGCAACTCCTGGCAACCAAGTTGAAACTCAATGATGAGAATCCGCCCCATAGCTTTGAAAAAATCCCCTATTATCAACTTCAACTGCTCCGCATCATGGACTCCAAGCCCTGAACCCTATTACTGTCCTAATGAAACTATTTGGGACGAGCTTTGGGACTTGGGCAGCTGCGAACTGCCAAGATTTTTTCCCCACATTCATTGTGGGGTTCTTATTGTTGATGCATGTCGCCCGCCATCCCTGCGTGCTCTTCCGTCGTGCAAACATTTTGGACGCGCCCTACGTCGTTAAAAAATCGCGCTCTCGCTCGGAGCATCCTCAGGAAATCGTTGTTTTATGACGTCGGAATCATCCAAAAGTAGCTCGTTCTCCCTTTTGAATTAGTCTTGCTATAGGGGTCTGTGACCGAACTGGTCGCGCCCCGATATTCGAAAATCGCGCTCCCGTGCGGGACATCCTGAAAATTCGTGATTCTGCTACCCGAAAAATCGCGCTCCCGTGCGGAGCATCCTCAAAAAATCGTCGATTTATCTTTATTAATTCCTCTCAAAATGATGCTCCCGTGCGGATCATTCGGAAAAAATGATCATTTTTGAACGACAAAGTCAACGAAAGCTATACTGACTGACAACCGGGGTACTCCGCTCAAGGTCGTCTTATTCATTCAATGTCGCGGTCTTGAAGGGGGGTACCCCGGTAGTCGGCAGTCGGTCAGTATAGCTTTCGTCGACTTCGTCGTTCCGTGCGGAGCATCCTGAAAATTTTGAATAACATCGTGCCCCGTGCAGAGCAACCTGGAAATTTTGCTTAAAGTTGCGCACCCGTGCGGAGTATCCTGAAAATTTCGATGAAAATTGCGCACTCGTGCAGAGCATCTTCAAAATTTCGATGATTTTTCAAAAAATCGCGCTCCCCTGCGAAGCGTCCTGGAAATCTTGAATTGAATCGCTCTGGCATCCTCAAAATTTCGTCGTTTCTTCATCAAAATCGCGCTCCCGTGCGGAGCATCCTCACAATTCGGTGGATCTCCTCAGTACATATGTCTGAATATATACATATACATACATACATACATACATACATACATGCATGCATGCATGCATACGGACGTACATACATACATACATACATACATACATACAGACCCAAAACAACGGGTTCCGGGCCTCCTATATGGAGGCCCTTGCATATTTCTACTAGAGATTTATAGGAGGCCTCACATGGGAAGTCGTAAACACCGAAAAACCCCGCAACTGTGGCCGTCAGTGGACCAAATCTGGTGTGATTTGCGCGCTGTCTTCTCTGAAAAAGCAAAGCGCACAGATCACACCAGATTTTGCCTATCCATTCTTCCCAAATTCACTGGACAAAATCTGGTGTCATCTGCGCGGCTGTCTTTTCTGAAAAAGCAAGGCGTGCAGATCACACCAGATTTTGTTCACGTATGTTTCCCAAATTCACTTGCCAAAATCTGGTGTGATCTGCGCGGCTGTCTTTTCTGAAAAAACAAGGCGTGCAGATCACACCAGATTTTGTTCACGCCTGTTTCCCAAATTCACTAGGCAAAATCTGGTGTGATCTGCGCGGCTGTCTTTTCTGAACAAGCAAGGCGTGCAGATCACACCAGATTTTGTTCACGTATGTTTCCCAAATTCACTTGCCAAAATCTGGTGTGATCTGCGCGGCTGTCCTTTCTGAAAAAGAAAGGCGCGCAGATAGCACCAGATTTTGGCCATGCATTCTTCTCAAATTCACCGGACAAAATCTGGTATGATCTGCGCCCCTGTCCCACACTCCGACATTCCAACCGGACTGCTCCAACCCTACTAATTACCCTCCCACACTCCCACACTTTGTGACACGATGCGTCGCAACAATTTCGCCCTTGCAAAGCAAACAAGATTGCCCTGAGCCAGCAGCAGCCAGACTGCTAGCTCAGGAGCAATTTGGCTGCAAATTATGCAAATGAACCAATTTGGACAAACATTGCCAATCCATTCTTCCTAAATTCAATGGACAAAATCTGGCGAGATCTGCGCGGCTGTCTTCTCTGAGACAAGAAGGCGCGCAGATACCACCAGATTTTGCCCGTCCGTCCTTCCCAAATGTGCTGGGAGCTGCGCAACTGTCTTTTCTGAAACGCAAAACGCGCAGATGACACCAGATTTTGCCCTTATTGCAAGGGAGCTGTGTAGGGAACTATCAGGATGCGGGGCTTGAAAAATTGCGCTTTACATCGAAGGGCGAATACGATGACGGCTCTTCAAAAGTTATGAATTTTCTTATATATCCGGATATATTTATCGACAGAATCGGCGGAATCTTTCTAATCATTTGAGAAAGACGATTTTCTCTAAAAGATATGAAATATCTAATATACTGGATATATCGTAGATCAGTATAATATATGAAATAGATAGATGATTTTCAATTGAGAAAAATATTTTTGGAATCATATTAGCAAATCTATTTAATAAACGATTTTTTGCAAGATATTTTCTATTATTTCTATATTTATCTATATATATATATTGGGATCGCATATTTCTCTTAGATTGAATAAAACATATATAAGATAGATTGAAAAATAGAAGATAGGATAAGATATTATATTCTATATATTTTATGATTATTGAATTAATAGCTTATCAAAATAATATATAACTAAAATATATGATATAAATAAGATAATAAATAGGTTAGATATATATTTTTTAATAAATAGATTTATAATTTCTTGAATTCTAAGATCTATTAATGAACGATTAGAGGTCAAATAATATTTGATTAATAGGATTGATAAATTCAATAAGATTCGATTAATTTGAAATATTATTAGATAAAGGAATTATTTTATAGACCGATAGATTATTAGAATGATGAATATTGAGAGCTTGATAGGATGATATTTTGATTGATCGATTATCAATACGATTTATTGATTGAATAATAATTTGGGAAATATGGGATTTGATTTATATAAATTCTTGATTCTATTGAAATAGAAGGATTTAAGATAGATATTTGAAAAATTGATTGAAATTTTCTAGAGTGGAAATTACTCGTCAAATTAGAGAATAAGAAAATGATATAGATTAAATAATATTTATTTTAAGAATATATTTCTGTTCTTTCTTATGGTCTCTTATTAAAAAATCTAAGTTTTCAAAATATGAATTTAATTATGATATATATATTTATTTTTTCATTTATTTAAAGAAAAATATTTATATTTCATTTTTATATATGCTATAATTAGAATTGAATTTCCGAGATTTTAGAGCCCTAGGAAATCTGCAAGAGGAATTTTAAAGGCGAATATTCGTGCTATCGATCTCTTTGCTCATGTAGTCATGGGGAAGAATGGCTTCTTTCTCTTTTTTAGGTCTCACTCTTCAATGGATTAATATATATTGAGATAGATGATTAGAAAAGATCTTAATTTCAGAGATGATAATTTATTTTTTTAATCAGAATATTTTTTTCAAATTAAATTCATGATTTAGGATCTTTTGGAAAAAATGACATCTCTAAAATTTCCGAGATTTTTCCGAAAATTTTGGTCGTGCGGACCTTGCCTCCGGAACGAATTATTGGTTGATTTATCTCTCTTTGATTATTTGATCGGCGGAATGCGTAGATCCGAGACGAAAATCTAATATCTTCTAGAATTCGTAGATCGCCCATCTGAATCTACGGAGGTCTATATATTCTCCCGATTCGCCGTTCAGATAATCCAGGATAGATAAATGATATGGGCCTTGCAGGCTGGATGCGGGGGCCGTGCAATCCGAAATCTCCCGAGATTTTGAAATATTTCTTTCTCTTCATTTGTCTGCACGGCGGCTCGGCGGAGACCCGAGGCGGAGATCCAAAATATTAGATTAGTCGTTTTTGGATACGCGCGGTCTTAATTATATATTGATTATTCATCGAGATTATTCCGCGTGATTTATCTCTCTTTATTTGATGACATGAATGATCGGAAGAATAATCTCTTCCCCTAATAATAAACGACGTCCGCCCTCCCCCCCCCCAATAATAAATAATCCGGGGGGTCAGAAATTATGTATTATTAGGGGGGAGTATTTATTGAAAGGATTTGGTAGGGCCGCCTTTAAATTCCTTTTAAAATCGAATTAAAATCGAATTAAAATCCCGTTAGAATCAATTG
>CAJNIZ010001955.1:1685-24916 GCA_905231905.1 Symbiodinium pilosum | reverse complement strand
GGTTTTGGCTTCAGGTTTTAGGGTGAATAAGGGGTTTGGGGTTATAAGGGATTCAGAAAGACCCTTGGACGGGCTCTCCTGAGAGCGCGTTAGACGTCATGGGGCAGCCGTGTTTTGATGTCAAGGCCCTACTTGGTAACGCTGGAAAACCACAGCCCATGGACTTCACAAACGCGCAGCAGAACCACACAAAGTTGAAGCAAATCTACAGGATGGGAGGGCTGTGAAAGTCCATGCCGCAGGCCCTGGCCATAAACCTGAAACTCCCAACCGTAAAAGTAAAAGCAACTTCCTGGCTACAGGTCTGAGTTATAGACTTTACAGCCCAAAGTAGGTACTGTACTATTCATAGACTTCCAGCCCTTGGCCGTAAACCCCAAGTCGTGCAAACCCCTGAACCCCTTTTGGCCCCATAAACAGCAACTTCATGACAAGCCCAAACCCCTACTATGGGCCCTTGCCTGTTTCCTGGGTTCTAACTACGAGCCCTGAATTCGGCCTGTAGGGTTTTCTAGGCTATACAATAGTTGTACGAAGACCCTAAGATTAAGGGCCACTTGCGTGGGGCCCATACCCGCGGCCCATAGCTCCAACCTTTCAAAAGCTGCGAGGTTGGAGGCAGTGGCCCAATCTCTCGTCGGCTTAGCGGTCGGGGGCCCGACCGTGCCAACCCTAAACTCTAAAAATGGAAAACTGGGTTGCTGTCAAGGAACTTAATTCAAGTTACCATAATGGGCATATGTAGTAAATAATAGGGTTTCCCCAATATAGTAACTTAGATTAAGTTCCTTAACAGCAGCCCAGAAAAGGGCAGCCCTTTCGTCGTCAAAAGGGCGTTCTAGGATTAGTCAGGGTTTAGGGCTGAGGGTCTCTCAAACTAGCAATGCAGGAGGCACTGAGTACCTATCTTTCTGGGGGGATTACATGGGGATGGGGGGGTTGACCCTCAGGTTTAAATAGGGATCATATTTAGAAACGCCCGTTCTTGCACAGATCAGGCAGTCGAATCAAGCAATACATTTTTTGCGAATTGAGGTTCCTGCCACGATCTCAAGTTCGTTTTTCTGTCTGGGATCGCAAAATTCAGTGTCCTTCATTCAACGCATTTGCTTTTCCAATTGTTTCTCCATTATTATACATTAGGCTATTTGGATCCCAGGGACCCTAAACCCTATAACCCTAAACCGTTAAACCCCAAAACCTAACCGTCAACCTCAAGCCCTATGAACCCTATCTTACCTACACTTTTCTATTTGCATCCCTAAGGGAAGCTCTGACCCTCCCCTTTTCCAAGACTGCTATGCATCTCAGGGGGCTGCCTTCAGATGGTCGCTGGAAGTCGCAGCAGGCTACGGCTTTCAGTTGGTCTGGGGGGTAGATATGAGCCAAAGTCGAAACTCCTTAAAACGGGGGTTATATAGGGGATTATGTAGGGTTCAGGGTTTTATAGCCTACGCTCATTAAAAGGAGGGTTATATAGGGGATTATATCAGGTTCAGGGTTTAGGGTCTAAACTCCTTGAGGGGGATTCTATAGGGGAGTATTATACGGCTTATTCAGGGGGATAGTAGGAGTTTTGACTATGGCTCAGATGCCAGAAATAGCGCTGTGCGGGTGTGTTTCGGTTCCTACAATTCCCCCGCTTTGGAACAACAATTTCGGCAAGCTTCTGAAGCGTTCTGTTTTCCTTCACAATGTGATGATGATCCAGCCCCTATGGTGGAAGCAAAGGTTCCTGATGAGGAAGCTTCCATGTCAAGATATCTACAAATGCGTGGTTGGTGTGCCGGGCTGTACCGCTGTCGAAGTCGGTGTTCATAAGCAACAAAACATGACTGTTGGTACAGCACTCAGCTCTGCAAAGTCCAGGAGAACGCAGATTTGGTGCTCTTTCGTCTCGCAATGATCTTCCCCAAGCGCTTAACCTTAAACCCACTGAGTACCTTCCTGAAATTCCACCTCTAGACCCAAGCATGCTGCATCTCCATCGGCTAGGGCAGCATTTAGTGACTACCAGAACTGATAGGGCTTACCTGAACCTCAACGTAGGTCGGCGCGTGACCCAGAAACATGGTCAAAAAGGTTATTCCTCTACCTGGCCTGGGGGATTTGGATCGTGGGTTTCCGAGACTGGGTTGCTGTTAAGGAACTTACTTGAAGTTACTATATTGGGGAAACCCCAGTACTCATTTACTATGTATACTCATTCTGGTAGCTTAATTTTATACGTTCCTTATATAACAGCAACCCAGGAGAAGATTGTGCGAAGGGTCTGAGTTACAGGGTCTGGCCTATTGATTTTGAGTGAAGGGTTTGAGTGAAAGGGTCTGGCCTATAGTGGCCTATAGAATCAATAGGGTTAGGATTATACAGTCCCGCCTACGTAGAATACGGAACTACCCAGAATTTCTATATATGCCATGTTCTATCTACTTGAGGGGACTACACTAGATAGAACCCCAAGATCCAAACCCTAACCTCTAGGCCCCAAATCCTCAAGCGCTAAGCCCCAAATCTTCAAAACGACAAGATGACTTAGCCCAATGTAGATATTACTGAGAGACTTCAGGCCCAATCTTGGTAATGTTTCTAGACCTACATCCCGCAACCGTGAACCCAAAAAGTACTTTCTATGTCCTTCTCCGTTCTCCAGGAACCCTAAACCCTGAAGCCTAAATCCGAAACCGTAACCTCATTATCCACTGAGGGCTCTGCTGGGTTGCTGTTAAGGAACTTAAATTAAGTTACCATAATGGGTATATATGGTAAAGAATAGGGTTTCCCCAATATAGTAACTTAATTTAAGTTCCTTAACAGCAACCCAGTCTGGGGTTCACACATGGAAAAAGAAGCCCACCCTAAACCCTAAACCCTAAACCCTACCCTAAACCCTAAACCCTATACCCTAAACCCTAAACCAGAAACTAAAGGCGTGTCGGCAGAAGACCGTGAGACGCTTTGGAAGGCGGGAGGCTTACGATGTAAGGGTAGTAGCTAGTGATTCAATAGCGGTTTAGGGTTTAGGGTTTAGGTTTTAGGGTTTAGGGTTTAGGGCTCTATATGGGGGTTATTTAGGGGGTTATATAGGGTTCTATAGGGTTATATACTTTAGGATGGGGATTTAGCTTTGAACTTGGGAATTCAGGGCTTAGGGTTTTCGACTTGGGGTTTAGGGCTTAGGATCGGGGGGTGTATGTAAACTGTACAGGGTTCAGGTAGTGGAAAAGGGCAGATGACATGTAGACTTTGATTTGACATATGGCAGGTTGTGTCAGACTTTTGGTACCTTATGACTGCGCCCCCAGCTTCATTCGTGCGGACCCTAATACACAGGGCATGGTTTTGACAACCTTCTATTTGAACTTAGCCGGGCTACCGGATCTTAAGCCGTACCTGCAGAAGCCCAAACAGGCCTTAAGGCAAGCCACCAGGCTTCCTTGCCAAGATGACTGATGCGTTTGTCACCCCTAGGGCTCCAGTTGTCTTATAATGGGTTCTGGGTTCTATGTACCCTTTAGTTACTTAGCCCAGTAGCATGTATCCCAGCCAAGATTCCTTCTGACTGAGCCCCAACCAATCCCAAATATGCCTAATGAAGGAAGAGCCTTGAGTGGCAGTATACGCGAGCGGTAGGGAAACCCGTTGCGGCAGGCAATGATGACGTACATGCAGCCGTGCGCGCATGTTGATCAGTCCATCACCCAGTCGTGGACGGGCGTCGCGACTTCTGTAGACTCTAGAGAGTATTGTACCTAGACCCTCCGTCTACCCTTAATTAACTACACCCCAAATACCCACTATTGGGACCATACGCTCCTATTACAGATGCAAAAAGGGCCCTGGTAGAAACCACTGGGTAACCTGGGGATATTGTATGCAGATGTCAGACTTTGGGGCTTGAAGTTGGGTGCAGGCTTGCCTTCATCTGGCGTGCTTTTAAGGAGCGTGAATGAAGTTGCTGTAATAAAGGGTTGGGCTCCAGGGTTACTATAATAAGGAAATCCTATGGTTCGCTATACACCCATATTGTGGTAACTTAGTTTGAGTTCCTTAGCAGCAACCAAGTCATTCACTTAGCAGCAACCGGGCCTTTTTTCTGCTGAGAGTAGGCCGGGTTGGCATTGGTTGCCCATATACTGCTCCTGTACAAAAAATGTTTCCGTTTCATTCTGAGATGGATCCTACCTCAAACGGTATAGTATAACCCTCATGCAATTGAAGGAAAGATGTGCCGGGGAATTCTTGCCTATGATTTGAGCCACGCAGAATTTGGCCTTCTTCCCAGGCAGGTATTACTTGACGCATCTGGCGCCATCACCTGCGCCTTAATGCTAGCCTAGGGGGTAGTGGCCACAAAAAAAGTTGAGAACCCCGATCCTAAGCCTCTGCCCACTAAGCAGGTGTAATCAAGTTAAGTTCATGAGTCTGAATCTTTCATAAAGTGAGTTGTGCACAAGCCCTGTTCACCTACTATACTCATTACCTAGAAGCCTTCTTGAAGTCTTGTTACCTTAATCCCGAAACCGCATGTGTATCGGGCGGGGCCGAGGCGAATTGCAATGACATCCGAGGAGCTCTTAAAGGCTGTGGCAAAGGCTGGGCTGCAGAGGTCGGATGTATGTACAGAACCCTAAACAGGTGCTTCCCTGAAGCTCAGCCCATGAACTCGCTAGGTTGTTCCCACAGTGTTTTTATAGTTTGTGTTTAGGGTTAAGGGGTTACCCATCTCTTGTTGGAACACCCACACTGAAAGAGACCCTGACAACCTAGCCCCCTACGTCACTACGTACGGGTTGATAAAAAAATCCGATAAAATCCGTAAGCGGACTCATAGTATGCATGTAATTATTGCATACGGCCAATGCCCCATGTGAAGAAACGTGCATGCAATCCCCTTTACTGATTACCCATACATTCCTTTCACGCCGCCCCAGCAGGAACATTGCACAAGCCCACCGCAAGCCAGAGATCCCAACTCTCGGATCAGCCCCCCCTAAGAACAGACTACGGGATATCCCGATTGTATACTACCATGTCGGGATATTGGGAAACATATATATATATATGTATTTACATTGTTAATTTCACTTATTTATTGATAGGGCGGTGGGCAGAGGTCGTGATCTGTCGGAGGTGGTTACATTCCTGGCCATTGGTTAGCTAGAAATCGAGGAATGGATCCTTCTAGTAGTCCCTATGAAAGCCATTGTCGCAGTTTCTATTTTCTTTTCTATTTGTTCATTCCCAGCATAGAAACCTTAAACCCTAAACCCTATAGTAGTTTCCATTTTCTTTTCCATTTCTTCATTCCCAGCTAACCAAAGGTAAGATTCCTGTTCTTTTCCCTGGCAAGGCCCAGTCCCCTGATGAGCTCCTTGCGGCGCTGGCACCTTCCCGCGAGCAGCTGCTCGACACCCAGAAATGTATGCCTTGCAGACTTTCCTGAAACATCCCCCCCATGATACGTAGCATCCCCTCAATCAATCTTAGAGGCTTTGTCAGAATGGGTGATGTTAATTTGATGCGTGGAGTTGTTCAACTAATGCTTGAAGATAAGATGCCATCTCCACTCTCACCATGTGCCGAAATAAATATATTCAGCCTAACCTCGTTTGGGTCCGACAGCCTCACTAATCATCAAAAAGAAAAGGCTTGGTGGACCAAGGGTCGCAGGGATGCTTCCGCTTCTCTCCGAGTACCCCTTTGCAATTCAGCTGAGTTCTAGTTGCGGGCACCAGGCTCTATTCATGCATCACATCATATGGTTGATGCGAAAAGTCCTTGCATGACCTTAGTCTACCATAACACCATAATACCCCAACTCCCAAACTATAAGATACTTAGGGTACTTAGGGTCAGGCAGATTTTTGATTTTCCACGCTAGAGGCAGCTGCCAAGGTGTGCAGGTCATATTCAGAGATGGTACGCCTGTGTCAAGCCACAGAACCCTTGCAAAAGCGTACCTCAAGCTCCGAAAAATGTCCGTAACAAATGGCCTTTCATGCCAAGTGATGGGCACAAAGGCTGTTTTCCCCCTTAATTAGGTAGAATATGGCTTTGGGTATATTATAATAAGATCCCCATATACCACATATTCTATCTACTTAAGGGGGACTGTATCATCTTGGGTTTTTCTGGAGGTATGGATAAAGCCCTGTTGTGAGATCTTTTAAGCCTTGGGTCGTTGCAGCTTCAAGGCGCGAGGCTACATGAGCTATAGTCTACATTCCTTAAAGGGGGTTATACAAGGGATTACATAGGGTTTAGGGTCTAGGATTTATGGTTGAGGGTCTAAACGCCCTAAAAGGGGGTTATATAGGGGACTATTATAGGGCTTATGAAGGGGGATACTAGGAGTTTAGACTATGGTTTGTATAGGAATCGAGCGATCCCTGCGTGTGATCGGAGGGGATCCATTTCCAGAAGATGCCTAGCCATAATTGTTCCTACTTGTGCTGCGCCAACTTTGAGAAGATTCCTGGAATACTTCCAAGAATGGATGCCAGATCCTGACGCAGGTGATAAAATGTGCTCAGAACCCACAAAGAGTTCCAATCTTAGGGTTTAGGGTTTAGGGTTTAAGGGTTAAGGGTTTAGGGTTTAGGGTTTTTCCGGAGCAAGGGCTAAAATGTCCCCCCCCACTGAGGTCCCGTTAAAGGCCCCCCCCCCTCACCCAGGCGGCTGGAGGAAGAACAGCGCCGCGCTGCGCTGGGCCTGGAAAACCCGCGGCCCGACGCGCAGGCCGCAAGATCGTCCTGAGGGGTTGTGCCTGATAGGGTTATATACGGGTATATAGGGAGAATGGAAAAGAAGATGCAAGAATGGAAGCTAATGTCGACCCCTGATTGATATCCCCCTCCCCTTAATAGGGATTATAATTTAGGGATGCTAATATGAAGGCCCTTAAAAGGAGGGGTTTTATTGATCATGGGTTTACATTACTATGTAGGTTTAGGGGTGGTAGAGGTTTTGGTGATTTCGTCGCGTTTGGCTTGAGGTTGGAGGGCTTTGGTTGGCAGGGGTTATAGTCCCCCTCACGATAAGTATATAGAATATGGCTCTGGGCATTTTATAACAAGATCCCCGTATACCCATTATTCTATCTACTTCAGGGGGACTAAGGGTTTGGGGTTCAGGGCTTTGGGTGGTGTTGGGGTTTGGGCCGGGTTTAGGGCTTCAAGCTATTCGGAAATAGGTCAGAAGGTGGGTTTCGAAGAAACACTAAACCCTAATCTTGTTGAAGGCTTCAGGCTTGATATGGTAAGGCTGTTTATGCTCATGTTTGCTGAGCCCATGCTCGGGTATTCTAGCCTTGGGCAACTAAAGTGGGTTGTTCTGCATACCAACTTGAAGACAAAAGGCATTGAGCTGATTCAAGGCTCAGTGACAGCTGGCCCGCTTGAGGCTAGTTGGGAATGGAGCAACGGATCCCTGTAGTGATCAGTTGGGTCTAGGGTTCTATCTTCCATTCACTCAGTCTCGGCTAAGCGCCAGTAGAATGACCCTCTACTGTGGAGGCCTGAACATACTGATGTTAATCCTTCATAACCCTAAGAAAACAAGCATGATGAGCTTGTCCTATCCTAAACCCTAAATTTTAAACCGCAATCCCCAAACCCCGTGAGCCTGAAAAGCCCTAAGCTCACCCTGATGCGGCCCAGGCAGACGCAACAGGAGACACGCCGCCGAAGGCCTGACTTTAGCCCTCCTGCCCCCAAAGGCTTCGAGTGCCTGGATGCGATGTGCCACTGTCGGGTTTAGAGTTTGCCTATGGAAGGGTCCCAAGTATATGGTAGTTTCCATGAATGGCAAGACCCCAACACAGACCCCGAAATTCTGGAATCCTTTCTGCGGAGACTCCCAAAAAGGTATCCCATACAGGTACCTGGAGCCTTCAGCTAACCAGAAGTACATCTTTAAGTGTCTTTGGTGGAGCTCCTCATCCTGCCACAGCTTCTCCTTTAATCCAGGCAGCGGATCCACGACATTACCACCTCAGGCTGCTCAACTCGGGGTCCCAACCTAGTAAAATTGGTACCCCACATCAAAGCCCTGAGGGTCCAAGTACCCAAATGGGAGGTTATATGCACAAACCCTTTAGAGTCTACAATTAAGTGGGCTAAACCTGTGAGAGCCTAGAATGAAACCCATTCAACCCATATAAAGGTGTTGTAATAGGGTCTAAAAACCATTCAGAGGTAATTTCAGAAACTGCAACCTTTCTATTTGAGTACTTGAACTCTCCAAGTAAGGCCAACCCCTCCTGCTGCCCTAAACCCAGAAACCCTAAGCCCTAAAACCCCAAGCCCTAAAAGCCCTAAAAACCTTAGCCCTCAAACCCTAAACCCAGAATTCTAGCCCTGAAGCCCAAAGACCCTAAGCCCTAAAGCCCTAAACCCTCAAACCCCAAAGCCCAGGGAGCCTTCCTCCACTTTGGCCTCTTTTGCCTTGATAAAGTACTGAGTTCATCTCAAGTTTGCACAGAAGTTTCAAGAAATGACTTGGTACCTTTAAAGGGGATATAGGGCTTCTATAAGGGGTTACAAAGGGCTATATAGGGTTTAGGGATTAGGGTTTAGGGTTTCCCAAAAGTAGGGGTACCATATTTGGGGGCCTCATAATAAGGATTGTAGTGTTTTGGGGTCTATATTGGGATGCCCTAATGTGGGGAAACTGCAAGTTGGGATCCCATGAAGGTCTGAGGATATAGGGGTTATTATAGGGGTTATATAGGTATAATGGAAAAGAACATGGAAAATACTATATTACGCATAGTTCCTACCCAAACCCCAGCAGTGTTTGGAATGATGGTTTCTTGCCTCTCTTTAAAAGGGGTTTGTGCCAATGTTGTACTTACCTTGATAATTCAAGATCCAGAGATCCTACTCTCTGAATAGCCTGGCCACCTTGATCTAACTACACCCCAAAAACGTCAAGCCTAAACCTCAAAGAGGTAAATCCTGAGCCCTAAACCCGAAATACAACTGCCATCGTGACACCTAAGCTTAAGAGACCCCGAACCCTAAACCTCTGTAGCCTCAAGCCTGTTTCTGTGCTGCGTGCAGACCGAGCAGCGTGACTCCAAAGTTTCGAGGAGCTCCAAGACGTCCAAGTCTTCAAAGAGAAGCAAGCCAAGCTGAATTGGGTAGATACCCATATCCTAAACGGTCCTAAACGCCAATTGTACCTCCTACTACTGCGAAGAATAAAAATAGAAATCAATAAAACAATCATAATGATAATACTAGTTAGTGAGGAAGTGGGCTTTCTGGATACTGTCCTACTTGAATGTTCAGGCCGGTAGGTTATACAAACAGGTTATACGTCCGCTGTGAGTTCGCAGATGCTTTCTGAGTCCTATCCTGAGGCTACTTGGGCCTGACTCTCTGCAGAGTCTAGAGTTGTACCAATGGAGGGCTCCTGGCGCAACCTGCGGCTCTAATTGTTTGAAGCACAAGGCCAAGGCACAGGGGAGAATGCAGCCTGCAAGTTCTGGTGCTCGAAGCGTTGATAGATCTAGCATGGACACGTTGTCAAAGCCGGGAAGACTTTTACTGGACCATGTTGTGAAGTCAGCCCTAAACCCTAAATCCTAAATCATGTGAGCGAAAATCAAACCTCCGAGTATCCCCCTTAATAAGCCCTATATTAGTACCCTATATAATCCCCTATATAACCCTCTTTAAGGAGTTTAGACTATAGCTCATGTAGCGGCGTGGGGAGGGCTTCTTACGGCCCTCCCTCGGGCTGAAGCTGCATCTAGCGTTTCAGGACCCGCATCCCATGAGGGTCTAAGTGAAGTATAGCGCGACTCAGCACCAGGCATGTAGGAGTAACTTGCACCATGACACGGAGGCGTACATAATTCCTATCATGCCTCGTTTCCACCATGCTGCTTCCAGTGTCCAAGGTAGCAAGAGCAGCCGCAGCCAAACTCAGCGAAGTAGCCGCTCCTAAGCAGCATGCGTGATCGAGCTGGATTAGTGTTGTTCCAAAACTTGGCTACGCCGGGCTCTAGAAAGGTAATTTCTTTACTTATGAAGTTCGACTTTTGGGTATATCTGTACGTAACTGCGAAGAGACCTCCAGCTTTCATGAGCCAGTAACGCCTCATCGGAGTTACGTTGACATGTATGGGGAATGTCTTCGAAAATCAGACATGTTGACATTGATGCAAGCTTTTCGAAAACAGGCGTCCTATGATGATCAACAGTATGCATGGTGTCATGTACAAGCTTATTCAGTTCAAGAGCTTTGAAGCAAAAGGCATGTAGGGGATACTGCTCAATCTAGGCCCCTCAATCTAGTTTGGTCCTCGACTACTCAGCAGAATTATTCCTGCAATTCGTCTGGAATCCCGGGGATGGGGATACTGCTCGACCTAGGCCCCTCAATGTAGTTTGGTACTTGGCCACTTCGTAGTATTCTGTCTATAATCCCCAGACACAAGCTTATAGTCCCCCTTATGTAGATAGAATATGGGGTATACGGAGATCTTATTATAATATACCCAAAACCATATTCTATCTACTTAAGGGGGACTATAGGTACCCAAAAGAGGAAACTACAATGCAAAAAGGCTTTCGGGTTCGTTCATGGCCTCGCAGTTGGAAGTGTCCGAAGATTGGGAGTCCTGTTTCCAAGGCCCTAGTAATTTTGGGATACTGTAGGGAAATATAGTAATATAGGGGTAATATAAGGTCACATAATACTATAGAATCCTCTTCCGTGTATGCCTTTTTGGCGCCACTGAACCAATAAAGAATCCACTCCTTCAACACCAACAAACCCTAGAAGCCCAGGTACCCATATAGTAGGTCCTTGGGTTACAGATAGTATAAAGTTATATAGGGACTTAAGGACAGGAACCCAATATATAGGTAACCGGGCTTCTAGGAAATCGCAGCTGCAAAGGTGAAAGCAAAAGCAGTCGACCTAGTAGCAGCTCGAAAGGCTGTGGGCTCAGTGGGGGTGTTAGGAGCTCGAGGATTTACCCTAAGGGTCCAAAATAGTTAGGTACTTGGGATTCTGGTAATAGTAATTTTAGTACAGGTCCAGGGTAAGTATATGATTATTGGGTACTTGGACCCTTAGGGTACAGTCCTTAAGTAGATAGAATATGGGGGGGTAGATGGGGATCTTACTATAATATACCCAAAGCTATGTTCTATCTAATTAGAGGCGGACTATAAACCCTAAACCAAAGAATTCCGGATCCCCAAGGGAGATTCTTAACCCCGCTTGGACTCATTGGCCTCAAGAACATGGTCACGCGGTTTAGGGCGAGGGTCTCCTGCAAATGCCTCTGACAGACTCTCCGCCCCCGTGAGGTGCGAAGGGGGGGACACTCAAGCTGAAAAACCTTGCAAGCATTTCTTTCGGGTTTAAGGTTTTAACTCGTATAAGTATGCCATGCGACATACTCCAAGATCTGACGCTCCTCTTGCGGATACCTGGTCCGTAAGATTTGAACATTTTGGCATAGGGTTTAGGGCTTAAGGGTTTTAGGGTTCTATAGGGTTTAGGGTTTAAGGTATGGCGTAGGCTGCTTGGGCGAGTTAGTGGCCATTCATAGGGGATGCAGGAATACTACCGTACAGCAGCCACGTTGTAACCCCCAATACTATGATAGTTGACATGTTCCTTCCTTGCTTTTTCCTCCAGTCCCTAGAAATCGATGAAACCCCCACAACACCCCTAGCAACATATACATATACAAATATATAGACTCCCTAATATATTACAGTACTATCTCACGGTTCTATATGATCAAGGTTAGGGTGACGTATATGGTCCCTGCATGCGCAATCCTAATTTAGATTCGCAGAACTGAGGATTCAAAAGCAACACCCAAAAAGGATATCTGAAAGTCATAGGTCCCACTTTCAGGATCCTCATAGTCATATGAACTACAACCAATATTCCGCAGAAGTTGAATGGACATGGGTTCCTTATTTGGCACTATATTTGGCTTTTACTAAACTACACGAGGGACCGTGTGTCCGCTGTTAAGGGTCCCTTGATGAAGTTAATATTGACGGTAGCTCATCTATCCAAGTTCCACTGAGCCCTAAACACCAAACCCTTCAGTCTTGGAGTTGAAGCATCCACATTGGAACTTGAACCCCAGACCCCGAGCCTAACCCTAAGGCTCAAAATTACTTAAAGCCTCACCCTGAGCCCTAAACCCTAAAACCCTAAACCCTAAAACCCCAAAACCCTGAAGCCTGAACTTGGGGCCCAACTTCCTCCAAATACAACTCCGGAGCCTCAGGGTAAAGGCTAAACCCCAAAGCCCCGAGCCGAACCCGTAGCCCAACGCCCCACACGCTGTAGGGTTTAGTGTTTATGGTTAAGGGTTTAGGGTCGCCATTAGCTCCGATAACCGAAGGACTAAGCCCTAAACTTACTGGTTCGTAGTAGGGGATATGGGAATGTATTCGAATTCTATAGCGGTTACATAGGCACCATATTCTTCTATTCCCTAGCAACAATCAGCAAGAAAAGACAATCCTGAGCCCGGCTAGCGTCTGGGAGTAGACTTCCTACATGGTTCCGGCTAAACACTTGCCCAGAAAAAAGCTCTACCTAAACCCCAAAAGTATGCAAAGTAGTAGCCCAAAACCTTAAATGATAGCCATAAAGGCCATTATTCTACATACTTTTGGTGTCTGCCCCCCCTAAACCCTAAACCCTATGAACCCTAAACCCTAGGAACCCTTGACCCTTTCGCGGAACTGTGTCAAGCCACTCCTCCCACTGGCTTCCCGTGTCGCGCGTTTCGCGTGCCCGGGGCCAGAAATTTCGGCGGCGCCGGAAGCCTGCTGCGAAAAACACAATCCCTAGGATTTAGGGTTTAGGGTGTAGGGTTCAGGGTTTAGGATTCAGGGTTTGATTCCACATGGCCCAAAGTAATTGGGTAATGGGTGTAACTTGTATATCTGAGGTTAAGGGTTTAGGATTGGGGTAGGTAATGGGTTGAAGGTTTAGTGATTCAGTGTTTAGGATTAGTAGGTAATGTGTTTAGGGTTTAAGATGTACGTTGACTTCAAGGCCCCAGGTCGAGACAGTGTATCTATGGAATTGCGGATGCCGCAGGCAGCTGGAGGTTTGTTGCCGCACGGGCCATCAGTATCGTAACTCTCTCACTCCATCTGGTAAGGTCAAAATAGGTTTAGAGTCCACCTATAGACCTGGGTGCTGGCTTTAGGTAACTTTCAAGGGTTCAGGGTCTAAGCGTTTGGGGCTGAGAGTTTAAGGCTTAGGGGCCTTTACCATGAGACAAACTCGAAAGCCAAAGCCCCCAAACTCGTAAACCCTAAACCCTCAAAAATCCAAAGCCCCAAAGCCCTAAGATAGTCCTAAATCCTTAATCCTGGCTGTCGCCAGTCCTCCCAGAGTCCAAAAACCTTTCGCACTGTCCACGAACCAACGTCCACAACTACCGGGTTGCTGTTACCTGGCTTTAGAGTTTAGGGCTTAGGATTTAAGCTTTTAGCAGTCACGGCTTTACTGGGTTGCTGCTAAGGAACTTAAATAAAGCTACCAGGATATGTGCATATAACAAAAAAGGGAGTTTCCTTATTATGAAAACATAATCTACGTAAGCTTTTTGACAGCCACGTTTAGGGTCCAGGGTTTGAGGGGTATAGGATTGGAGGTTAGGATTTGATAGTTTCCCAAAATAGGGGGAACCCCAATATAAACACCAAAATACTAGTCCTCCTTAGGGGGATCCCCAAAATGGTGCACCGAATTTTGGGAAACCCCCATTTAGGGTCTTGAAGGTTCATGGAGCTTAACACCTTGTTGTATCCAAGTCTGCAAGCTCCAACTATGAACCTATGAACTCAAGAAGGCCAGCCATAGCGTTCATTAGTCACGCGGTTTAGGGGTTTAGGGGTCTAGGGGTTTAGGGGTAATCAGTTAATTGGTTCACAAAGACATGCAGGAGTCTGGAGAGCCCAAGATGGTAGTTTCCATGGATATGGGAACCAGCCCCTTTATGCTACCATAAGGCCAGAGTCTTAAGAATCGTTTATATATAGAGACCCCTCCAACAAGTTATTTCATTTGGGGAAACCCAGTACCCCTGTCAAAGGAATAATGGACATCGAATGAAAATACTAAGCCCAAAACCCACACCCTAAAACGGAAACTGAGCTCATGTAGGAGGCGGTTGGGTTTAAGGCTCAGATCTCTCAACGTCATCAGCCGATGAACCCTGTTGCCTCCTATCAAGATGTGGGTTGTTAGGGTTTAGGGTTAAGGGGTTTAAGGGGTTCTGAGTTCAGAGTTTCAGGCTTATCCCTCAAGAGTCCCTTTATGCACTCCCTTACTCCCCCTTAGGCATCATGGACTCAGGGAACCCTGTAGTGCCATCTAGTCCAGGTCACCTTTTAAACCATAGGCGCCGCAAGAGATCATCTTAGCCAAATGGCAGCTTGGGGTAACATAGAAGCCTGGATACAGGCAAATATTGTCCCCTATAATATGCTCAACAAATACTTTACAGTGTTTTTGCACAAGCCCCAAACCCTAAACTAACCCTACCCTTATCATGTGGGCTATAGTCTAACTCCTAGTATCCCCTTTACTAAGCCCTATAATGGTCCACTATAGAATCCCTTATATGACAGGACTTTAGAACCTAAACCCTAAATACTAAACCCTAAACCGTATATAATCCCCGAGTTTAGGCCATAGCTCACTTGGGCCATAACTAGCCTTTCAGGAGTGAAGACTGCACTTCATGTAGGACCCTTACCTGCAGCCTCCTGCCTAAAGCCTAAACTGTAACCCTAAACCCTAAACCCTGAACCCTAAACCCTAAACCCAAAATCCCTAAATCCCTAAATCCCTAAACTCTGAACCCTAAACCCTAGCCCTCAGCCCTGGGCCCTAAGCCCTATAGTTCCCCTTAAGTAGATTATGGCTTTGGGCATATTATAGTAAGATCCCCATATACCCCATATTCTATCTACTGAAGGTGGACTATAAACCCTAAACTCTGAACCCTAGACCCTAAACCCTAAACCCCAAGCCCTAAACCGTACCCCTAGGCCCTAAGCCCTAAACCCTAGAGAACAGCCGGCCTCTTGGAAAAGCAGTTGACCAAACTCTCCAACAGACTTGCCTGACGGCCTTGGAGCAGGTGCCATGAGGACTTTAGCCATACGGCTTAGGGATTAGGGTTGCGGGTTTTGGGTTTTGGGTTGCAGGTTTTGGGTTTTGGGTTGCAGGTTTAGGGCTACAGGTTTAGGGTTTAGGGCTTGTGGTTGCAGGTTTAGGGTTACAGGTTTTGGGTTTAGGATTGCACGTTTGGTGTTTCAGATTTATGGGCCATACTGTTGCTGAAGGACATCTTGCACCACTCAGGGCCTATGAGCTATTGTACTTTTCGGGACTGGAGGTGGTGCGGAAGTTCCTCCATCCACCCTAGGGGTTGACATGGCACCCGCCCCCAGAGTTTAGGGTTTAGGGTTTAGGGTTTCGGGTTTAGGGTCACCCAAAGCCCGATTCTGTACGATTTGGGGCCCATAGCGGATAGGAGCCCAAAACTGGAGTAGTAGGGTTTGGGATTTACGGTTCAGAGTACTCTACGGACTGGTTGTATGAAAGGAATCCTTGGGCCTGAAAACTTCCACAGTAGACCTTACCCGAACCCCCGAAAATATGTAGAAAATTGGCCCTAAACCCATAATAACAGCCAGAAAGGCCATCATTTTACATACTTGTGGGGTCCAGGTATCATACAAGGGAGATTGTCTGTTCCCTAAACCCTAAACAGTCCTCTCCAGGGGATCCACCTTGTCGCTTACCGTCAGCAAAGCATCAAAAGCTATTGCACCCTAAACCCTGAGCCCGAAAATATGTGGTGTAGGCTTGTGGTTTTAGAGCTTAGGTTAGGCTATAAAGCCTAAGCATTAGGCCCTAAGCCCTATATCCCATACCCTGAAGACCCAAACCCTACCCTGAAATATACACCCTAAAGACCTGGACCCCAGTCGATGCCTCATCAATCCCATCCATGGTGCAAGAGGCGAGCCTGCATCTTTCTGTTCTTAGGGGGGGAGTGGCGGAGTAAAACTGGGAACTACTTTGCATGTACCTACAAATGTACATACATGTACACATATGTTTATATGCTAGTATTTCAAGATGCCTTTATGTACAGTTGTATGTACCTGTAGACATCCATATACACATATATCTTCATGCTACCATCTATGTGTAAGGCTCTTTAGAGGTAGCCACTTCCCCACTCTGTCTGAAGCACCGCTGAGGTGCATGTGGTTGAGACTTCAGCGGCATTTAAAGCCCAGGAGGCCGAACCAAGTGAAACGAAGCTGGAGTTCAGGATCGAGTGTTTAGGAGAATCACCCGGAACAAAACCATGAACAAACAATGGAAGCTTGGTTTCTATAGGAGAGTGCAGAGGTTGTAGCGCACAATTAGGCCTATTCCTGGGAGTATGTTCCACTATTGTACAAGGTCTACACCTTAAAACATAAAGTTTGCGGAAACGTAACCCGCCGACGCCCTTCTACGCCACCGTCTTGCGCAACAAAAGCCTGCGCAGGATTTTTAAAGTTCAGACGCTTCTTTGTTGAAAGGTAACACCCTAAACCCTAAACCCTAAACCCAAAGACCTAACATTGAACCTTGAGCCTTGAACAAGATTTCATATGCACGGTCTCAAAATACACACTACAGAACCCATTACCAAGGTTTTGCAATCCCTCTACATAGGGTTCCAAAACAATCCCCCAGCTTGAACTTGAGAACCCCAAGCCCTAAACCCTGGAGTTTAAGGTTTATTAAACCCTGAGCCCTAAATCCTAAACCCTAAACCCTAAATCCTAAGCCCTAAATCCTAAACCCTTAAACCCTTAACCCTAAAACCCCAAAGCCAGAATTTGGGGCCCAACTTCCTCCACATATGAATCCTTGGAGCCTCAGGGTAGATCCTACACCCCGAAGTCCCGAGCCGAACCCGCAGCCCAACGCCCCACTCGGTTTAGGGTTTAGGGTTCCCGCCTAAACCCTAAACCCTAAACCCACACATCTTTTAGCAAGACCAAAGCCTCGCGAAAGCAGCAGCGATGCCCTGTCGGAAGAAGCGCTCTGCCTACAGCACTCAGAGTTTTAGGCTTGGGGCTTAGGGCTTCAGGGTTTAGGATTTAGGGTTTAGGGTTTAGGGTTTGGGGTTTAGGGTTTAGGATTGATGGTTTAGGATTCAGGGTTTAGGGTTTGGGGTTCAGGGTGGAACTTTTCTCCACTATCCAAGCAGCAGAAAACGCGACACAGGGTTTGGGGCTTGGGAGTTAGGATGTAGGATTTGAGGTTTAGGATTGTTCAGGGTTTAGGGTTTGGGGTTGAGGGTTTCTGAAGTCCTCAACTATGATTATCATTGATATCACAACCCTAAACGCTACCTGTTCCCCCTGATTTAAAAATCTTGTTGGACACAGCTGATTCTGCTGTTTGGGCGGCACCTATGATTAGGTTCGGGAAATACAAGAAGACAGATCGAGTCGAAGAAAAAGATCTGCTGCATATTCGGGTGTCCAGATACTCTCGAAAATTCAGGGGCCATTCTACATAAGGTGATACTATAAGTATCAACCCTATCCCCAACCTTATCACATCTACCCGTCAAGCCCTACAGTTCCTAACGCTTAGCAATATTGCATTTGTTTAGGGGGGTAACCCCGGTGATGCCTATATCGTAACCCACACTCCAGACCAGACCCGCAAAGGGATATGAAACATTAAGCATTATTACCATTCATCCCCCAATAGACTGTGCAAAAATCGCAGAGGTCTGTAAAATCCTCATCTACTTATGTCGGACCTGATAGCCTCAGCCCTGAAGCCATCGGCTCCCAAAACCCTAAGCCTGAAAACCCTCAACCCTAAAACCTTCAACCCTTACTACCCTGAACCCCAACCCCCCGGACTAAACCCTAAACCCTAAACTCCTAGGGCGCTAAACCCTCACCCCCCGATTCAACTCCAACTCTTGAGCTCTCAAGGGTTTAGGGTTGAGGGTTTAGTGCTTGGGGTTTAGGGTTGAGGGTTTAGGGTTTAGGGGTGAGACTATCAAAGCCCTAATTCCTGGTGTGCCTCAAACTGGAGCTGGCTGCCACAACCCAGCCAGAAAACCTTGCCAAGGGAACTTTCGGGGATTCTTGGGTCGCCTGAGAGGGCTTCTAGTGGTTTCAGAAGGTCCCTTAGAAGTGGCTGTAGGGATGATAGAGGGATATTTCAAGGGTTTCCCAAAATTAGGGGTACCTTTTGGCAGGTCCCTAGAATAAGGGCTATCACTACCATTTAGCTTTAGGGTTCATATGGTTTGAGGGTCTGGCTTGGGTTTCCGAGGCCCAGAAAACCCTAAGCTGGCTTAGAGCCCACGGCTTGCGGAGTGGTAAATCAAACGGAAACTATGTTGTTGGAGTTTCGGGTTTAGGGTTTTAGGTGCTACTTTGTTGGGGTTTACGATTTTAGGTGCTACTTTAATTATTGGGGTTCAGGGTTTTAGGTGCTACTTTGCTGGAGCTTAGGGTTTTAGGTGATACTGAGCTGGGGATTGACTCCTCCTCCAGCATTACAAACCTTGAGCACAAAACCTTGAACCCTAAATGCGAAGCGTAAATCCTGAACTCTAAGCCCCACGTAGCTCCTAGGCCCAAAGCGCTGAGCCTGATCTCCTAGACACTACTTTCTACACCCGAAACGCGCTGAATCCTTTTTTCAGGTAAATGAAGTGGCCTAGCTACTTAGAATAGGGTTGGGGACACAATCTGCTGGAAGCGCATAAGGTTGCAAGCGCATCCTATTGGGTAAATTCAGGGGCATTGGGGAGTGATTAGGTTTTAGGGTGTAGGGACTTGGGCCCCCCATGTATGATACAGTCAGTATTCCTTTCTGTACTTAATGGCCATGGGCCTGCGCATCTATGCCCATCATTCCATGGTATGCGCAATCGGCGACCTCCTTTAATCATACGGTTCCCTAAACCCTAAACCCTCCTCCTTTAATCAAACTGACGGTTTTCATGCTCGCTGACCTCGGCTGCTTGGTTGGTGTTTTCAAGGCATCGTCAAGTGCCCTATTCTTCTGATCCTCAGCCGGCGTGGCAGAACCCTGAGATATTTTTATTCCGCTGACGCGCCACAACTCGCCCGACACTGATGGCTCGAGGCAGAAGCTGCACCAGGTGAACATCCACCGGGATGGTGCAAGATTTCTGGCTCCGGCAACCGCCTGGGCCCTGGCCCCTGTTGGTAACATGCATATAAAAGGGACTACTTTTAAGTTGCATAGCATGAAAGTTCAAAATAATTTCCAAATATCTTGACGTGGCCTAGCAGTGTGGTCCGCCCTAACAGGCAGCCCGGAAATGGAGCCAAAACTGCTAAGCAGTAGGCATGTTGGAGATTAGTACGGAAAGGGAAAGTTTTTGCGCAGAAACTACCCAGTATCAAGACCTTGCAAAACCTTGTCGTGCTAGTCTGGCATACTTGTCGGGGTTGTTGTTTTCTAGTCGTTGTATTTTGTTTCCTGTCGTGGATACAGCGCATACTTTATTTTTATAGCTGGACTCCTCCATTCCAGGTGGGAGTCCTGCAACGCTTCCTCGAGACTACGCCCTGCAGACGATCCCCTGCGCACCTTGGAAGCCATGAGGCCACGTGTCAAGACACACATCGCCGAAACTCATGGTGTTGCGCAGGCACATGTCTGCATCATCCAAGGCCTCATCCAGGCGGATCATCTTTCTCTCTACCCCATTGGGGTCTTTGGGTGCATGACCAACCATAGGGTTTAGGGTTTAGGGTCTAGGGTTTAGGGTGGCGGTGAATGACCAAACATAGGCTAACATCCTGAGGCCGAAGTAGTAAACTGCTGCAGAGGAACCCTTATGTCCATCCTTAATGGGCCCTTGGTAACCCTAATATTGACAGTAGCTCATGTAATCCCCATCAAGCACTCCATAGATCACAGCCTCCATTTACTTGTTTGTCTTCTTTTCCATTGGATTGCCCATTATGACGGATAAAAACCACGTGTCCCTTGGTAACGGCAATATTGATGTCTAGCGGTCTTGCCCCTAAACCTTGAATCGTAAACCCTGAACCCAAAACCCTGAACCCTAAACCTTGAATCGTAAACCCTGAACCCAAAACCCTGAACCCTAAACCCTGAACCCAAAACCCTGAACCCTAAACCCTGAACCCTAAACCCCAAACCCTGAACCCAAAACCCCAGACCCTGAAATCCTTGGTTAACACTTCCTGGGGCTCAGGCAGCTGGCCAGGCGACCAAACGCCGCCGCCGCAAGGCGACAAACGCGCCTAGGGCCGCCAGCCTGGAAAGATAGGGTTTCGGGTTTATTGGTTTAGGGCTCAGGAAAGACAACTTGCAAAAGCACCTTAAAAGGTGTTATACATGACATAAAGGGTTTCAGGTTTAGGGTTGAGACATTAAGTACTGGAATTGAAGGGATTATACGGGATATATAGGGCTTAGGGTCTAGGCACTACTTGGAAAAGTACCTTGAAAGGGGTTGTGAGGGATATGTAGGGGGGTTGTCTGAGGCTATATAACCTTAAACCCTAAAACTTATAAACCCTAAACTCTAAATGGGGCTAATCTAAGGGCGAAGAAACCCTAAACCCTATATAGGGTTCAGGGGAGTCAGGAACTCCCTGGACTTGAAAAGTCAGTAGATGAGGTATTTGAGGTTTAGGGTTTGAGGTGTTGGGCAATACTGGCCCACCCCCCCCCCCTCCCCCCGACCACCAAAAAAAAAAACACAGCCAAAGAAGCAAGTATTCTACATGCTTTGGGCGGTCCAAGTACTTACTGATTGGCTTAGGGGTCTATAAGCCCTAAACCCTAAGCTCTAAACCCTAAACTCTGACATGGTGGGTCTGTGGCTGGATGATTCAGGAATCTGTCGCGGAATTGGTTTTCCTTTCTCTAGCAAAAATCCAAACCCAAAACCCTGAACTCCCAAACCCTAAGCCCTAAACACGTAAACCCTAAAGCCTGAACCCTGACCCCAAAAAAGGCCGTGAGGTTCAGGGTCTAGGTTCAGGGCTTTGACAAACCTTGGATTCTGAAGAACTTACTGGACAAACAGTGGCCCCCTTGATTACCCAAAACCAGGGATAACGATGTACAGGTCAGGTCTTAAGGTTCTGTTGCATAAGCTGGTCGGA
Organism: Symbiodinium pilosum; assembly: GCA_905231905.1. NCBI lineage: Eukaryota > Dinophyceae > Suessiales > Symbiodiniaceae > Symbiodinium > Symbiodinium pilosum. The sequence goes on along the minus strand of CAJNIZ010001955.1, from coordinate 3,686 downwards.
AAGACTTGCCTGCAGCCCTGCTTCAGATCAGTTTCAGGTCAAAATCCGCCTTAAAGGGTTTATGGGCGGTCTTGACTACCCAAGTCATGATAAGATCCACAAGCTAGAGTATACCCTACGAGATGCTACTGTAGAAGCCTGGACAATCACCAACGCTTGAGCGCTTCTGATCCTTAAGCTGCCCGTTTCAAACCCCTAAAGCCCTACAGTATAGGTTTAGGGTTTCAGGTTTGCGGTTTACATACCCCTCAAATCGGTCGAAATGAGATACGGGCTCCTACATGACACAGGAGCTTCCAAGCTTGGCCCAATTCTGTGTCGGGCGGCAGCCCGAGTGTGCGACGTGCTGGTAGAAGGTGAAGCATGGTAAGCAAGCCCATCCTTCATGGGGCCCCGGGTTTGAGGTCTAATTTAGGGTGGGGGCACCCCTTAAGAAGCCGTTTAAAGGGAGCTATACTGATATATATGTATATATATATATGTGTGTATACGGTCTTGGGCTCAGGATTTGGAAGGTTCTGTTTGGGGGTTAGGGCCAACAGTTTGAGACTTACCAAGGTCACCAACTATCCTCCATTAGGGCTGCAATGTTCAAGAATAGGCCCTATAGTATAGTTGGCGGGTCATGGTAGAGTTTAGGATAGAGTTTAGGATAGGGTTAGGGTGTAGTAGGGTTAGGGGTTTTCGGCTATGAGGGATGATCTCTGCTTTTCAACTCTTGACTCCTTCCCTAAACCCTAAACCCTCTTCCACAATCGCCTGGGAAGTGGTAGCTGGCTAAAGCCATTGTAATTTTACTTGCGCAAAGAACCTTCAACCCTACACCCCAAACCCTGAGTCTTAAGCTCCAATCCTTACATGACATGTTGATAACCTTAAAGTTCCAAATATCCACACCTAATCTTCCTGTGCGCGCGTTCTACAGGCGGGTTTCCAGAAGCAAGTTGCCCACTATTCTAAACCAGATATAGACTAGTCCTGATTATGTAGACTCTAGACTATTTACAACCCACACAGGAACCAACAAGCATTGTAGAGAGCTGGGTAGATCCTCACAAGGTTTAGGGTTCGAGCTTACTTAGCGGCGCGTGAGTACTTACAACGAAATTATAGTTGTAACTGGAGCCAGGTCATCAGCATAGCAGAGGCCTGAAGGGGGAATCCGTTACACGCGCAGTTGGCAGTGTGGATGGGACATGATGGGGCCTTGCAAGAGGTTTGACTGTGGAGATGTAGACCCTAGACCCGTAAACCCTTAATCCCAAACTCTAACTAAGCCCCAGGCCCCGAACCCCAAACCCCAAATCCTTAACCCCTAAGCCCTAAGCCCCTAAGACCCTAAGCCCTAAACTCGAAGCCTTTCAACTCTGTGCTCATCGCCCAGCCTAGAGATGGGAAAGGAGTCCAGATAGGCCTGACCAGCAATATCAGCATGGGCTGTGACTACTACCTGGACCCCTAGAGTATGTTAAATAATGGCCTTTATGGCTGTTATTATGTGTTTAGGGCAAGTATTTTACATACTTTTGGGGTTTAGGTGTAGGGCTTGCAGAGGAATCTGTAATAACGTAAGCTTAGCACCATAGGGCGTATAAAGGATTATGTAGTATTAATATAAGCTTATAGTCATGACCATAGACAACATGGGAATGCATGGAAAGCCAACTGGAAAATAATTTGGAAATTATATGGAAACTGGATTTATTTGAGGGGGGAGGGTGGGACTATAATGAAGAAGCACCAGTATCAGTTGGGACCCATTTGAAGTACCCCATACCATCGTCATGCAAGAAATCTAGGAGCATCATATGCATAAATACGAAGGCCCATGCATTTAAACCCTAAACTCTCGAGGGCCGAGGGCTTCGGGTTAAGCCTGCATTCAACCTACTGTTGATACTAAAAATCCTGCATGACCTTAATATAGTATAGTACCATAATTCCCAGGGTATAAGGTAGTTAGGGTCATGTAGGATTTTTAGTATCCACCGTAGGATGCTT
>CAJNIZ010001954.1:5034-27511 GCA_905231905.1 Symbiodinium pilosum | reverse complement strand
GCACCTTGGAGATCGCTGCGAGTCCATTCGGGATGTCGGCGAACTTGAGGCCGGCCGATGGGCTCAAGAAGCCAGGCCTCAGAAAAGCATGCCAGCGGCTTTTCCGCATGCAGTTTGGCATTCCGGATATAGACACGCTTATTCACATGATGTAGGAGCTCACGTGCTATTTTCTTTCAGGCTTTGACGGCGCCCTAGTTTGGGAGACAGCTCAATGCGGAGGGAAAGGGGCAAGGGTGTCAAACACTTGGAGAAACGGCCGGCTTTAAATCGGACACGGCAGGCAAATGCAGACTCCGGTCACCGTCGGAAGAAGACCCCAAACCCCGAACCTCAAACCCGCAGCCCTAAACCCGAAACCTCAAACCTTAAATCCCCCGTTCCCCTTTCCAAGGCCCTCGCAGCTTGCCAGTGACCTCTGGGGTAATGTAGCCTGCATGGGACTGAACAAGTCTTAGGACTGTAGGGCTCAGATGTTGGCGGCAGGTCTTACCTAAACCCTACACCCTAAAGTTTAGGGTTTAGGATTTATGGTTGAGGGTTTAGGATTTAGCCTTTAGGCTTGAGGATGTAGGGTTTAGGTTTTAGGGTTTAGGGCTTAGCGTTCAGAATGAAAGGACCAGAATCTGGGGATTGCGGGCTTCAGGTTTGGACAGTTACAAAAGAAAAGTTCCTAGAAGGACTTCTTATAGTTTAGGGTTTAGGATTTATAGGGCTTAGGTAGGTTCTAGGAGGGACCCCAATACAGACCATCAAGCACTCCCATTCCAATTTGACACAAGAATTTCCTGACTCTGTGAAGAAGCGACCTCACATAATCTGCGAAAAGAAGAAATCTCAACCTAGACCCTCCATCTACCCTCTATATACCCCTGAATACCCACTATTAGGGACCATATAAGGGTACAAGGAGGGTCCTGGAAGTTTTGGCAACCTTGGGGGGGCCACAACGTAGCTCTACGCCTCGGCTGAGGGTTTGGGCTTAAGGGCCCCTAAAACCTAAACCCTAAATACATATATATATATATATAGGTATATATATATATAGGTATATATATGGTAGTTTCCCAAAATTAGGGGTACCCTTTTGGGGGTCCCTATAATAAGGACTATAGTATTTTGGGGTCTATATTTGGGTCCCCTATATATATATATATATATGGAGGATTCCCTAAATTACTGTTCCCCAAATGGGGGAAATGTATATAGGGACCCATATTATAATTGGAACCTAAATATAGGACCCCGTATTGACAGTAATTTAGGACAATCCCCATATAGGTATATATATAGAGAGAGAGGGAGAAAGAGAGAGTTTGGGACCCCCAGAACTACTGGCAACTTTCGATACGTTGCTGCTGCAAGGTTGGCTCCGATCCGAGGGGCAAAGAAGTTGCCTACTACAGGGGCCTAATTACAAACATCATATAGAATATAGGGTAAGGGTGTAGGGATCAGGGTTTAGGGGCCGAAATAATTACCAATATCATGTTGAGGTCCATAGGAGGTACCATAGACCATAATCATATAAGGATTGTGGAACCGTAATATTGGTAATTATGTAGGGCCCAATATTATGTTTGTTTTTGAGGGTTTGGGGATAGGCTCGGTGTGGCATTTGCAGGCTCCAGGTTTTGAGGGTTTTAGGTGTTTTTGGGGTGCACTTGAGGGCTTCGAGACACGGCGGGCCCTTCGAATCGAAGCCCTTGCGATCTCGATCTATCTCTCTATGTATGTGTGTATGTGCACACATGCTCTTTCTATTTATGTGAAAGTTTTTTCCAACAGTAGAGGGACCCCAATACAGACGCCAAAGTACTACACTCCTTATTAGTGGGACCCCCGCAAAAATACCCCTACTTTTGGGAACACCCTGAACCCTAAACAGTAGTTTCCATGTTCTTTTCCATGATCCCTGTATAACCACTCTAAGGGAACCCCTAATTTCAGAGAATACCTGAACCTCAAAAGTATGTAGAATAATCGTCTTGGGCACTCTGTAGGGGTCTTGGGCTATTAGTCTATCTACTTTAGAGGTCCACGTAGAGCCTCAGCACATCAATATGCCTACCCAAACACCCTCGTCAAGAGCATGACCAAGAACCTTGTCACATTAGCCTTGCAAGAAGTCTAAACCCTAAACCCCAGTTTTTGTGGAACCGAGTTGAGCTATCCAGACTGTCACTACCATCCTACGAAGGACTACATTATGGTTGTTGCCTTCTACCAGTGCTACTGGTTGGTATATTGCTCCCCCCGCCCAGCAGCAAAACCTTACCATCAAGTCTATGCCATGGTCCCTAAACCCACAACCCTAAACCCCCAACCCTAAACCCTTAACCCCTGGGTTTAAGGTTTAGGGTGTAGCCCTAAACCTTGATTCTTAAACCTTAAGCCCTCAATCCTCATTCCCAAGCCTAAAACCCTTAATGTAGACCCCTTATTAACAAACCCCTCCCCTTAATAGGGACTATAATAGGGATCCTAATATTCAGGCTTATTAATCATGCGGCTACATTGACTGAAAGCCGGGCAACCCATCGCAGCCATCATGGAGATTCTGCCATGCTTCCTTAGAAAGGTGCAGTGTAGGGTTTGAGGTTTTGGGTTTAGGATTTGGAGGTTGCTCTGCACCTCGCATAAGCCCTGAAAAAATGTGGCCCTATTTGGTAGAGCCACCAAAAACCCTAGCCAACCTAAACCCTTAATTTCTGAGGGGCACCCAACTCCGCGCTACCAGGAAGGTTTCCTTTGTACCCTGAGGGTTTGTACCTTTGGCTTGGATCCCTCAGCCATGGAATATAGCCCTGAATCAGGCCATGTTAGGGTTTAGGGTTTAGGGTTTAGGGTTTTAGGGTTCAGGGCACAAACTGAAAAATTCTTTGCTGGCAGAGACTGGTAGGTTGTTAGGGGGGTGTCGGGCTCCTAAAACCATCACCCATATAATCCTAAACACAAAAAGAATGTGCATGTTACCTCACAGCTACACAAGCTTGGGCTCAATTCCATACTAATTTTGGGGGGAGGTCAACAGTTAACATGCCCGAACATCCCCGACCTTACACAAAACCAACTCTAGTCTCTGGACTTGGTCCTATGCCCTTTCATCTGGCCGTTGGTTGGCTGGGAATGAAGGAATGGAACAGAAAATGGAAACTACTATGACGGGTTTAGGGCTTAGAAGGTTTGGAAAAGAAAATGGAAACTGCAATAGTGGGTTACCCTAAACCCTAAACCCTAATAGGGATCCATTCTTGTATTCGAGCTAGCCAAAGGCCAGTTCATCTTGAATCAAGTCGTGCGTGGTAAGGGGATTGGTGTGTCCGAATCCTACATTCTGTAAGAATGACACTTGTAAGGCTTAGCGCCAACACTCTGCTGTCCTCAGTGGAGCACAGTGAGTCTCCAGAATCTTCTTCATATCGGCAATGCTAACCCCCACGGCCCGTAATTCTGCGTATACTAGAAAGACCCAGATGCACCCAAAAGCTTGCACGCACCAAGACAACCCCCCAAACTCAGACATCCTCGAACCTGAGCCTCTCAAGCCCCCCAAAATCCCAAACCCCCTGAACCCTGAACCCTGAACCCTTAAGAATCTGAAATCCTAGGTCCTTACCCTGGAGCAGCCAAAGGCACAGCTCGACGGATCTGCGCCTCTTGAAGGCTGAAACATCTCCTGTTCTCAGAGCTGTGTTTCGGTCTGCTTTAGGGTGCAGTGCTGCTGCTGACGCAATGCAATGTAGAAGGTACAAGGAACACCAATAGATTGCAGAGGTATCTCACACGGGGATGGGGAGAGGTAGGTGAGTACACAAACGGTGTGTCCAGGGATTCAAGGCTCAGGACCCAAGCGGCAGCCTTAAAAAGTCGAAGCCCAAGGAGTTTCGGCTTAATGAGGCTCCAACCCCCTATAGTCCCCCCTTAGGTAGATAGAATATGGGGTATGTGGGGATCTTTACTACAATCTATCCAAAGCCATATTCTATCTACTTAAGGGGGACTATAACCCTTGCACCCATCCCGGCTTGCTAAGGCTATGAATGTGACCTGCTTGTTTGGGCTCAAGAATGTTCGCAAACGGCCACTATAGAAGAGTCCCGTACAAAAGCGGCAAACATATCTTGTTCAACGTTACCCTTGTACTCAACACCCTATGGAGCTTTCACGCCTGGACCGTAATCCCCAAGGCCCACACCCCCAGCCCTAAATCCAAAGCCTAAACTAAAAGGCCTGAAGCCCAAGCTCTAAATCCTTAGAAACCTAAACCTATACAACCAAAACTCTGAACCCTAGACGCCTAAGCCAAATTTGAGGTACCCTATACCGCAACTGTACAAGAAATCTAGGTCAACGATATTGGTAATCATTTAGCCGCTCCATTACCTCATTCCCTTCATTCCCTACATGTCCAGATTCCATTTCATCTTTCATGTCTTTGACAGTTGGTTCCTGATATTGGGGGGGCAATATCCCTAAACCTAAGCCCTAATTAAAACCCCAAACCCTAGTCCCAAAAAGGCCCTACACCCTAAATCCCAAAACCGATAACCCCAAAACCTACATCCATTATTACCCACAGCCTCCGAACCCTAAAACCCCTTAGCCCCTACATTACACCCCGAAGCCCAAATACAAAAACCCAAACCCCAAACCAAACCCCACACCCTAAACCCTAACCCCTAAACCAAAAAAAAACTAAGCCCTAAACCCTAAACCCTAAATCCCTAAAACCCTAAAACCCTAAACCCCCTACAACCCTAAACCCCATAACCCCTAATCCCTGAAACCCCTAAACCACAAATGCGGAGCGAGTTGCCGTCCGAGGTGAAGCCTACGGGGTCCCAGAAGCCCACGGGATCCTGCCTGGGCTTAGGGGTTTAGGCGGTTTAGGAGTTTAGGGTTGAAGGTTTAAGGGTTGAAGGTTTAGGGGTTTGGGGTTGAAGGCTTGGGGTTGAAGGTTTAAGGGTTTTGGGTTCAGGGTTTTGGGTTTTGGGTTTAGGGTTTGGGGGTTTGGGGTTTAGCAGTTTAGGGTTAGGGGTCTGGGGTTTGAGGTTTAGGGTTGGGGGTTTAGGGTGTGGGCTTAAAGGTTTAGGGCTCTGGGGTTTAGAGGTTTGGGGTTTAGGGACGGGGATTTAAGGTATAGGGTTTAAGGTTTTGGGGCTTAGGGCTTATGGCTCAGGGCTCAGGGTTTAGGGCCCAAGGATTTGGACAGGAAAGCTACAGGGGTTGGGAGTTTTAGGATTCAGGGTTTAGAGTCTTGGGATATCAGGATTTAGTTTAGGTTTAGGTATGGAATGGTATGGAGGTTTTAAGGCTGTGTGGTTCCAGGATTTAGGGTTTATGATAACCGGGTTTATGTATTGAGTTCTTAAGGTTTTAGGGCTTAGGGTTCGGATCTTAGGGAGTCGGAAACAAAGGCTATACGCTCTATGTATATATATATATATACATATAGCGTTTATGGACATTACCACTGTTATGGTCAAATGGGAAAGAACATGCTAATCACAATGGACAGAGGGATTAGAGGCACTTCACATGGTGTCGAGCTAGGCAAGTATATCATGGCACGTAGGCATTCTCGACACCCTTTGTTATACGGGACTGTGGGACTAGACCTATAATAACAAATCCAATTTCTAGTATTTCCTTAGGGTTTTACTAACTATAATACAAATAAGACTAAAACAATTCCTAAGGACTGTCTTGAGCGCGTTTAGGGTTTCGGATCTACATGGACATGTGGGAGCCGGAAAACCCTTTGTTTAGGGTTTAGGACTCAAGGATGAGTTTGGGGTTTAGAGTTTAGGGTTCGGGATCCAGGTTTAGAGTTTAGGGGTGCAGGGTTTGGAGTTAGGGTTCAAGGTTTCGGGTTACGTAAGGGTTCAGGGTTGAGGGCCCTTCTTGGGGGTCTAGGCCGTAGAGTCTTCTGGGGGAGGTCTTAAACCCTTTTGACAGTGCAAAGATGCATGAAAGTGTACATATTGATTTCGGGTTTGAGGATGTAGGGCTTGCGATTAGTGTTCAGGATTAAGAACTGTTTGTGCTTTGGGATGCAGTGATTCGGAATAAGAAGCTAGACAGGTGGATGATGTAATGCAAGTGAAATGTGGTTGAATATCAGCTACAAGGCTCTGGCTCTGGAGGTTATAGCTGAATGGCAACATGCATCCCTATAAATCTTCCTGTACTTCTCTGTTCTGCACCCCTAAAAGTTCGAGTTATAAGGACTAGCATGGATCTGAGACAGTATGTAACAAGAAGACAGCGTTGGCTCTAACACAGCTTGAAGTGCTTTTGCGCTCGTGTTTTTTGGGTTGTACGTTTACGGCTTCACGAGCTCCATGGTATTTCGACCAACTTCGGTCCTGCCCGTAGCCAGGCTATGCCTTAACGGCTTCGTGCTCCCGGTTTAGGGTTTAGGGTTTAGGGTTCCGGCAAATGGCCTTGCAGAAGTTTAATCGTGTGGAGTGCTGGCCTGGTCTCCACAAACAGTGGGGTGAGCCAGTCGGTAGCAATATGTCTAAACTGGACGTGATCAAACTTGCACTGCGCATACACAGCGTGGAATTGGCAATTGCCGTCGCCAGGGACATGTTAGCGCAGAAGGCCCAACGAAGACAAATGGGTGTCAACAGGACCCCATGGCCCGCAACAAAGCGTTTACTGGAAACGCGCGGTGTTTCGCCAGTGTGGCCTTCAGCGGGCCTTTGCTGAGAAGGCAAAGCACTCTCAAGTCTTGCGAAGATTTGGGGAATCCAGCTTCAAGTTTGGATCTGGGTTGGCCCCTGAAACCCGTGGAAAAATACATCAATATATGGGGTCCCCTATGAAAGCCATTAGGGAAAATACTAAATATCCCAGGGGCCGACCCAGGGATTCAATGGCAGAGCTGCGCAACTCAAAGGGCATCCACAGAAAACATGTATGCTTTGAGTGCTCAAGTCTAATTTGATACGTTTTGCCGATCACTTAATGTCCATAGACAGAGGGCTCACATAACAGCAACCATGGTGGAGAAGGGGGGATAAGGGCCGGGTCTTGGGACAGCGGCAAATTTTCAAAAGTATGCCCTCACACGTCCTGCAAACCCCATTAGCTTGAACCTTACATGCTAAATCGTGACTAAAGCCTCGAATCTAGTCAACCCCAAGCCCGGAGCCCACAACCCCACCCTAGACCAACAGCATGACGTATCCTTTAATGCAAAACCGCCAACCCTAAATCCTAGGCCCCATACCCTGAATCCCATAAACCCAAAACCCCAAATCCTACAAACTCCAAACCCAGAACCTTAAATCCTACAAACTCGAAACCCCAAGTCCCAGAAACCCTAAACCCTACATCCTACAAACCCAAACCCCGCCCATCCTATAGACCCTAAATCCAACATCCCAAACCCTATAAAGCTGTTGCATTTGGGTTTAGGGTTTAGGGATAAAGTTGTTGGATTTGGGTATAGGGTTCATAGGATTAAGAGATTGAGAGATTGAACCCTGACTGTCAAACCATGAGTCCTAGACACTAAATCCTGAATCCCAAGCTAAACTCTAAATCCTGCAACCTAAATCCTACATCCTAAATCTTAAACCCCGGATCCTAAATCCCAAGCCCCAAATCCTAACCCTTAAACCCTCAAATCCTGAACCCTAAATCCGGAACCCTAAGCCTAATCAATTCTAAAACCCAAACCCTAAGCCCTCAAATCCTGAACCCTAGACACGGAAATTGCTCAAGCTGCACTCCGAGCTCGCTCTCAAAAGCGCGCACGGCTACCTGGCATCCACAAGCCAGACCTACACCCTAAACCCTGGGTTTGTAGGGGGGGGAAGGCTTTTTGGATGGTTCAGAGTTCGGGAGAGGTGGGCATTAGAGGTTCAAGCTGGGGAGGTTTTTAGGTTTCGGGACTTGTGGCTTTGCAGTTGGAGCTAAGGCCCGTGATTTGATTTGACTTTAAAGGGCTACCCGGCATTTGGTGGCTCAAGGGTTGAAGTGACCCTAAACCCTAAACCCCAATGTGGGGTTTAGGGTTAACCCTAAACCCTATTTTTTTTTAAGGCTAAACACCATTACCCTGAGGCTCTTGAACCCGCATAAGGATCTCAAAAGCCCTAGGCCCCCAAACCTTCCCCCAGTAGGCCTAAAAAGTACTAGGATCCTTAGGCTAAGGGTCTGGGAAAAAGAGTTTAGGGTTTAGGGGACGGTGACCCCCCAGGGTGCAGCTTGCAATGTCTACGGGACACTCTGCCGAGCTCACCGTGATGGAATGCAAGATAATAAGCTTGGTGATAAAATGCAGCAAGACCCTGAGTCCTGATACGTTGGGCTTTATGGTATTCTAATAGTTTCAGGTGATGCAGGCATATGGGTATGAACCATGGGTCCTTTGAAAGGACTTTTGTGATGGTGAAGGAGCATATTTGGGTATATAAGACTTTAGGGGAGAGGCTTGAATAATGAGGAGTATGGTTCTCATATCTTCTTATGGACCTGTAGTATTAATGATGTATGTGTAGTTAGTCAGAGCACTGCAAGCTGCGTGCCCCTTTATCCGTACAGGCCTTGCGCGCAGTCATCATCCCTGACAAGGAGTGTGCAGTGAACCTTCCTGGACTCATAGCCTCTGAGCCCGACTTGGGATGCTGGTCGTGTCATCATGATCGCAGTTGGCTGGTGCGTGCAGCCGACAGACCTGAGGACTCCCGCTAGGTACTCTTTATGCACCACTGCGATGCCTCTCTTTGGGCCGAGGTCATCACATCTGCGCATTGGTGCTGTCCACCGTCCACTCTTCTTGGACAAACCAGGGTAACATGCGTATCGTTGTCGCTTCTGGCATTGAATGGCGAATCTCTGAAAAGATTCGTCCTGAGCTTGTGGATCAATCTTGGCTTTGCCTTTACCTTTGAGCATGTGCGATGTGCCCTCGCTAGGCGCATTGGGGTACTATAGGGGCTTGAGCAATTGCCAGTAACATTTGAGGTCCATTTGAGGCACCCTACGCTACAAGCATACAAAGAGCCTAAGACCATAAAATTGGCAATTATTTTTTGGGCCCTACATGACACAGTCCCTCAAAACCCTCAAATAACCTCAGATGCCATGTCATTTGCCATTGTCTTTTCCATTTGTTTCTACATTAAACGACCCAGGAAGACTTCTGGGGCAACGCTTACTACTGCGTAATGCCTTGTCTTCAAGGTCTTTGGAAGTAGCACGCTTCCCTGCACTTTTTTGGTGGTATAGAGTGAGGCGCTTCATACCTGAAAGGTGGATTGATTGCTGTTGTTTCCACCGCTTAAGATTTGAAGCTTCGGACTTGAGATTTACATCTCCAATTGTGGCCCGACACCCTCATGCAAATGCGACACTGCTCTGGTAGGAGCAAAGTCCTAGTGCTCAGGCAAATCCCCAAGTAAGTGGGTCCGGTAGCTTGAAACCGCAGAGGGAAAAAAAGCCATCCAAGAGTTGCCCTTCTGATCCCCTTGTAACACACTCTCCAGGGTAATATACCTCCCCGTAGCGGATTCAGACCCCTTTTGGTTGAAAACATGTGAGGGTACATGACATGGGACACCATGTGCGTTGGTGTTCACCGTAGCAATACATTTCAAGGGTCCCTCTTTTGCGAGAAGAAAAAAGAGTATTCTCAAGTCGGCTCCACTGTTGGGCATTGTGGTTGACAGGCTTGGGGAGCCTGAACCCTACACTGAAAACTCTGGGCGCTGAACCCCAGAGAGTCTTTACAAAAAGCCCTCAGTTCAAGGTTCATTGGGGTAATATTGGGGTAATATTGGGATCATGGAAAATAAAATGGAAGCTACTATAATGGGGCTATATAGACTCTAGGGCTTAGGGTCCCAAACTTTGAGGCCCAAGCCTTCCATTTCTGAGCCCGAAGCCGTTGGCCATTTCAGGTAAGGTCAGTAAGATTTGTCAGCCGCAGCGTCATGGAATAAGCACGGCGAGGTCGCTACACTCTGGGTGGCGCCGCTGAAGCCCACCTCGCCGGGTCGAGGCAAGAGACAAAAATTGGGCAGCTCGTGTGCCCCTATGGGGGCGGGGGTTCTAAATTGTCGGTACCCTACATCGTGAGGAGTACAGTAAAGGTCAGACCAGCATAAATCTGTACATCAGCTTGCGAATAAAGCTCTCATCATCAACGGACTGTGCCAAGGAGTAGGGATTTGGGTTTGAGGATTTAGGGCTGTAACCCAGACCCCTGATTAGTACACCCCCTCCCCTTAATAGCGATTATAATAGCAATCCTAATATTAAGGCCCTTAAAAGGGGGGGTTTGTTAATCATGGGTCTACAGTAGTCCCTCATGACCGTAGAGGGTACTTGGGACCTAGGCCAGTTGCTTCGCATATCTAGCTAAACCCCTAAACCCTAAACCCCTAAAACCTAAATAGCTGCCAGGTGCCACCCTAAACCCTAAACCAACTGCCAACCTTGGGGTGTGAAGCTACGAAATTAGACTTATAGTCCCCCTTAAGTAGATAAGGGTTATATTGGGGTTAGAGGGATAATGGAAAAGAAAATGGAAACTATAGAGGTTATAGGGTAGATATTGAGGTTATTTTGGGACAATGGATCTGAAGTTAGAACCACGGCCACTACCTGAACCCCGACCGTGTGTAGAATGGTGATGTATGAGTTGTTGGCAACAAGTCTACCTACCTGTTCTGTACGCCCGTGTCCGCAAAACGCCAACCATAGACTACACCGTTGATTGCCACATTCCTAAGTCTTAGCAGCTGCTTGTAGGGAATGGAGGCAACTGTACCTATAATCAAAATATGATTTTAAGACATTCCTCAAAGCTATATATACTCTAATAAAGAAAACAATTCCTAAAGGGACTACAGGCGGGGTGGAGCTCTATATGCTGGGGGCCGTTGAACCAAGACAGCGAGTTTAGGTGCATGATACTATTGCGAATATACGCTTGTTACGTCATGCCGTTCTTATTTCCTTAAAAGGAATAAGAATGGTATCCTGGTCTGTGAACTTCGGAACGCGAACAACCTGACTCCACCAAACCCTACGAACAACATCTGAGCTATAGACTAAACTCCTAGTATCCCCCTTAACAACCCCCTATAGTAATTTTCGAAATGACTGGCTGTAGGGGACGTAGACTATAGACAATCTAGAGGTGGGCAGTCCCCATGATACTCCCAGGAAATAGCGCTTTGTCTGGTGTTTGAGCAGGTCAGGTTATATTTCCTCTTATGAAATACAATGTTACTCAGAATGAGGGCATAATCATACTCCTTCTTGGGCACTACTATATCCCCCTTTAGAAGTACTACTCATAAGGACTTCAATAGGACGTGGTACCTTTATATAGGAGTCGTCCAGAAAGCCTAATTCCGTAGCATCCAGGCCGCAGATCATCATAGACGCAAGGTAGCTACATACTACAACGCACAGTCTCTGTAGTAGCAACTTCCGGCAAGCAGTCCATAATTTGGGTACTTGCGACCCTTTGGGTGAGCTGCAAACAGAGAACCCAGAGACCTGAAATCCTAGGGTTTCCGTCTCAACCTCGAAGCTGGCCAGCTGAAAAATATACCCTAAACTCTAAGTCCTGAAGCCCTAAACTGCCTCAGAATCCAAAACCCAGATTCTGCCACCCAGTGCCCCTAAACCCGGAACCCTAAACTCTCCCAAAGGGTCCATGTAGCTATCTGAGCCATAATCCAAACTCCTAGTATCCCCCTGAAGAACACCTACAGTAGTTCCCTCTATAATCCCCTATAGCACCCACTTCAGGGAGTTTAGACTATAGCTCATATAATATTTACTCGGGCCCCTAAAGTAATTACTTATATGGGATCCCCCTCTGGGTGCCCTAAGTATATACCATTTAACTACATGGACCCTTTGGGTCTAACTCTACACCCAAAACGGTAGTTGCCCTAAATAGGGGGACATATAGACGACAAAAGACTATAATCGCTATTGTTGGGACCTCCCACAAAGTAGCCATGAATTTGGGGAACCCTCAAACCTAGATCCCTCCCCAAATCCTGCGTTGTCGGCCTGAGCTCTCCCTCCTCCCCCTTACCTCCCAGAATACAAAATTCAAAATTCAGAGTTGGGTCCTTTTAGGGTTCAGGGCTTAAGGTTAGGGGAGTCGGGTCCTGCCTCCACCCATGAATAACCTATAAAAGGGGAAGATTAAAGGCTATGTACAATTATATTAAGTAATATCCAACTGTTAATGAGTGGGGGCAGTACCCAAATTCCGAGTTTACAGTCTAATGCTCCTACAAAAGAGTCGATACCCCTCTACAACCGCAATCTCAACGCTAACTCTCAGTACCCAAAACTCCTTACAGCCTTGGGCCGTGACCGCTTTATACATAATTCCTCCATTTCCTATAACATGGTAACTTGATATAGCCACATATTCCCACATGCATGACCATATCTTGGTGACTTGATTAATTTCAGCTCCTTAGCCATGAACTCCCGAACCCCCTAAACCCCATATTGCCTTGTGTGCCCGAATAAACTAAACTTGAGAGCTTAGCGCTTAACATTAGCCTATGTACCCAACCCAATACCTGTAAGCCCCCTAAACCCCAAACCCCAAATCCTCAATCCTAAATCCTAAACCTTAAATCCTAGACCGTATATCCAAAACCCCAAATCCTAAATCCTAAGCCCTAAATCCTAAACCCCTAAGCTCTAAACCTCTTGGCCCCCAGACGCGCTTGGCGGTCACGCTACCGAGAGCCAGTGCCGAAGCTGCTGCACCAAGGCTAAAGGAAAGCGCCTCATCTGATTGGTTTAGGGGTTTAAAGTTTTAGGGTTTAAAGGTTAAGGGTTGAAGGGTTTAGGTTTAGGGTTTAAGGGTTTAGGATTTAAAGGTTTAGGGTTTAAAGGTTTAGGGTTTGAAGGTTTAGGGTTCAAGGGTTTAGGGTTTTAGGGTTTAGGGTTTAGGGTGATGACTAATTGGGATATAGGTACCCATTGGGCTAATGCTTGGGTTATATCGGGATAATGAAAAAGAAGATGGAAGTTATAGAGTTGTATATAGGCTTTAGGGCTTGCGGTCTGAGAGTTTAGGGGTTGAGGGTTTAGGGGCTGAAGTTTAGGATGTGGGGCTTATAGTCTAGGGCTGGCCGCACAACATAACTTATATGCAAAAGGATGAGATAGGGGTTGCAGGGGATTATACAGATGTTATATGAGCTATAGTCTAAACTCCTAGTATCCCCCTTAATAAGCCCTAAAGTAATCCCCTATACAATCCCTTATATAACCCCCTTTAAGGAGTTTAGACTATGGCTCATATAGGGTTTAGGCTTAGGGTTGGGGGTATACAGGCATTACTAATTACATAGAGCTTGTGTATGTGGTTTAGGGCTACTAGTTCAATCATGGAGAGCCAAATGGAGAAGCAAATGGAACCTGCATTTGACACTACCACATGATCTTACTGGGGTTAGTAGGGAATAAGCTAATATGTGATGTGGGGATTATATAGGGATCATATTCCCGTATGTCCTACTAACTAACAGTAAGCCATTTGGGGTATGGGGTTTTGGGTTTCCTTACCTTTGGTTAGCAGGGAATGAGGGATGAAGTAAGACAAACAGTCGGAAACTGCTTCGTTACTAGGAGTGTATAAAACTCTTGGGTTCAGCGTCTAGAGCTTGAGTTTCGAGGGGCTTGTGCTCTGTGCCCAATCAGTGGGTACCTGGGACTTTGGTAGTACAGGTTGTTGGGGAGTATGTGCAGGTACTTTGGACCCTTCGGGCCTAAACCCTAAAACGCTGAACCCTAAAAAACGTTTGGGATCAGAACTCGAGGTTGCTTCATTGTTCATTGTGGGGATTCAGGGATGCAGCTTCACTGCGTCGGCCAGTTCACGTTCAAAAATCAGGTTAGAACCGATTGCTGAGTCGGATACTAAACGAATTTGGGACGACTTTCCCTAGAAACTATGCATTTGGGGCGAGGTTGGGTGGGGTCGTGCCACTTTGAGGTTTAGGGCTTCGGGGCATTGACATTGGGTGGAGAGTCCGGGTATCAGAAACATACAGCTGCATGAGTGGTGGCATATCTTTACGCTAAACGCTAAACCCTAGGATTTTAGGGAACAGTGAACTTCAGGTCTTTCCCCGTTACACAAGTTACGTAGGAGTCATAGTAGACCCTCAACAAGCCCTTTTTAAGGCAAGTAGTGTAAAGGGGCATGAGTCAAGTGAAGCCAATCCTTGACTGGATTAACCCCCAACCTTCAGGCGGTTAAGGATCCAGGGTGTGGGACGGAGTCGACTTTTGGACCTACCATTTGCGGCCTTTGAAAATAGACATTGAGAATGGCATGAGGTAGAGTTTTTGCATAGCGTCTTGTATGTAGGAAAAATTCCATGGGAATGATGGTGAGGGTCTTCATGGGGTGTCCTCTTAGGAGACCATAATAATCCAGATGGGAATTTCTTCAACCAGGGATCCTGCTGATTAGGCATGCGAAACCATTGACCCTGGCCATAGGGTTGACGCCAAAGGAACGAACTCCTCATACTTAGACACCACCGCCTGAATCCCAGCCTGACATAAATTTGGCCTGGACTCAATTTGTTGTTGCAGTGCTCCTCAGACCCTACACTGAGGTCCTTTTCTTGGGGAGTGCTACAAGGGATCCTACAGCTGCAAAGACGGCAACTTAAGTTCACTAGGGTTTCAGGCTTAGGGTTTAGGATTCAATGACTGTAACATGGCTAGCAATACCTACAAAGCTGATGACTACGCTGCAAGCACAACGCTCTGTCCAGGATAATTGCCTCAACTCGCCAAGGGCTGACCCAACAGCAGTGCTAGATACCATAATGCTGAAAAGTTCGAAGTTATCCTGGCGGAAATGAGAGCGACTTTCCTAAAGAAAAAACTTAGGCGATACCAGGGGTCCGTTCTCCACATTTTCACAGTGAATGTTCTGGAAAGTTCTCATATTTTCAACCCCTAATAGCCCATGCCCTGAACTCCCAAGGTTTATGCAGTTTCTGGGCTCCCGAGCGCTGCTGCTGCTACTGCTGCTAGTGCTGCCGGCGACCCTTTCCGCCGTCTGCACTGTGCCTGCCTGCCCAGCATAGGAGGGTTGGGGTTCTGGGATCGGGCCTTCTGGGAGTTCTCAGGAAAATCCGCTTGCTGCATACTGACTCTGCATTGCTAACAGAAGCTTACGCGACAACTTGCCCCCTAAACCCTAAACCCTAAACCCTAATTGAAGTAGCCTGCTCGCCGGGAGTGCTAAAGCCAGCGGCACCAACCCTAAGAGACCATCGTCAACCGCGGCGCTTCCACCCCTGAAACCGAGACCGGAGCCTCAAACTACCCATGTCCTGAGCCCTGCTTGAGTTCTGCAAACCTGTCCTGGTCCACCGTAAAATAAAAAAAACAATGAACAACTACGCCCTATACCCTGAACCCCAAGCCCTAAACCTCCTAACGGCCCCAAGGCCTAAAGCTTATACCTCCCCTTAAGTAGATAGAATATGGGGCATATGGGGATCTGGTTCATGGGCGTATCCAAGCTAAACCTTGAACCTCCAACCCTATAGTCAAGAGCTCCCCGCCTCGACTGCACGTGTGGCACGCAGGCTCTTCCCCTGCGCAGAAGGTGCCACAAAGGCAGTGCTGCAAAGAGCTGCTGCGCCTCGACCGGGGGGGTTTCAGGTCTAGGTTTGGAGGGACCCCCACCCTGTAATAGTGGCATAATAGGACTATAATAGGACCCTAGTATTATCCCTATTATCCCTTATAGTCACTATTACTGGGTGGGGGGTCTTAGGGTTTTGGGGTTTGTTGTTGTTTTAGCGTTTAGGGTTCAGGCTCAGATTTCAGAGCTTTGCGCTTGGGACTTCAGGAGATTCACAAGATTGCGGAAGTATGATCGGACACAGGGTTTAGGATTTGAGGTTTGGGGAGTTTCGTAAGGTTTGTAGGATTTCTCGAAAAGGCACCCCCACGGATGTTACAATAACATAGGCACAGCTATTTAAAATTCTTTGCAGGTACTTTGAGAAACTGTCATGCGAAGCCCCCCCCTTCAGCAAGACAGGGGAGATAGCCCTAGATACCCTATGCAAGAGTCCATGTAGGGAGCGACACATACTTCCTAAGACTGTTCCCCTTCTTGGGCATAGTATAGAACACGCGAATGCTGGCTGCTAGTCCTTATCGGGCTTTAGCAGTTAGTAGTTTCTACCTGGACCCCAAAAGTATTAAAACAAATAGCCCGAAACCCATAATAATAGCCATGAAAGCGCCATTATTTTACATATTTTTATAGAGTTTAGGTAGGCATAATCGAAAATGATCGTCAACAAGGAACCCTAAACCCTAAACCCTATAACCCCTAAACCCCTGAACCCTAAACCCTAAACCCCTATAACCCTAAACCCTTAACCCCTATAACCCTAAACCCCTAGAACCCTATAACCCCTAAACCCCTAAACCCCTAAACCCTAAACCCTATAACCCCTAAACCCTATAGCCCCTAAACCCCTAAACCCCTCAACCCCTAAAACCCTAAACCCTAAACCCCTAAACCCCTAAACCCTAAACCCTACTTTGCAAAGCAGACTCATCTCAGTAAGCTGCTGCAATGGCTTCATGTTCTCTAAGCAGGATTTAGGGTTTAGGGGTTTAGGGGTTTAGAGTTTAGGGTTTAGGGTTTAGGGTTCAGGGTTTAGGGTTTAAGGTTTAGGGGTTTAGGGTAATTTTTGGGTCAATCCCCCACCCAGTATAATGGGTACCACAAGGGACTATTGTAGGTATATTAAGGCCATATTAAATCCATACTAAGGAGCTTATTACTTTAGGGGGGATTGACCTAAGGTAATTTAGAATAAGTTCAAGTCCTAAATTTGACGCCATTTTGGTACTGTTCCCGAAATAAACCACCATTTAGGGTGAGGTCGGGTGAGGTTGCTTTGAATTGCCAAGTGAAAGACATGGGTAATGCACAGGCCGAATCAGTCGAATAGTGGAGGGGCAAAAGTAAGATTACATGGGTGGTTGTCAAAATTATGGTCCCTTTTTAATTCCCTATTATAATACGGCACCTAATATTTAGGGCACCCAAAAAGGGACCACAATTTTGACAACCACCCACATGGAACATGAGCTCAGCCCCTGAACCCCAAACCGCTTGGGGTCTGAATCCGCGGACCTTGAGCTTAAATTGTCAGAGCCCTAAGCCCTAAACCCTTAAACGGTTTGGGGTCTAGTTTTTGGTTATGATTTGGGATTCAGGGGGTGTCTGAGCCCCATAAACTCCATAATGGAGCTGAAGCGGAAAAATGGAATCTGGGATTTTAGATAGGGGTCTAGGAGGTTTCTGAAACCTCACAAACATGTAGAATGATAAACATGTCTACTGGAATTTGTTGAAGGGTTTTGAGCCATTATATTTTGGGGTGTCCAGGCACGGCTTAGGTGTCAAAAGTCTAGAACTTGCGATTTGCGATTAGCTGTGACGGACGCAAAGATCCTGAACCCTAAATCCTAATCCCAACCTTCCAGCGCGTCCAATACATGTGAGCTGCTGTCTAAACTCCTAGTATCCCCCTTAGTCTTATAGAACCACTCTTTGAGGAGTTTAGACTGATAACCCAATGTTACCCTATAATCCTAGTATCCCCGTATTAAGCCCGAAAATCGTCCCTCATATAATCCCCTATATAGCCCTTCTCTAGTGAATTTAGACTAGGGCCAATACATGTGAGCTGTTGTCTAAACTCCTAGTATCCCCCTCAGTAACCCCTACATCAGTCCCCTATATAACCACCCTTGAAAGCGTTTAGACTGATAACGCCATGTTACCCTATAATCCTAGTATCTCCCCTATTAAGCCCGAAAGTAGTCCCCCTCTTTAGGGAGTTTAGATTAAACCCTGAACCCTAAACCCTAAACCTTAAACCCTAAACCCTAAACCCTAAACCCTGTGGTGCTTTTTCTTTGCCGCCAACCTGGCCTGCAGCGCTGATAGCAAGTGACATGGTGCGGCTGTTGGAAGCCATCTGAGCTGCGCTTGGAAGCTGGGGGTTTAGGGGTTTAGGGTTTAGGGGTTTAGGGTTTGGGGTGCAGGGTTTAGGGGTTTAGGGGGTTGTGGAGATTCAGGATTGTTCTGTGGGCTTGCCAGATTTTCATTCGGGGGCTCAGGTTTGGGGTTTGGCGTTTAAGGTTCGGAGCCTTGTGGGAGTTGTACTTACCTCCAGGGATCCGAATAGTTCAATGTAGGTACTAATATTTACAGACTTTAGGGCCCAATGTAGGTATGGTTTGTATACTTGGATCCCTCGGGCGCTCCTTGAAGACTAGGAAAAGCCCATAAAAAACTGCAGGTAATTGGAGTTACAGGCAGCTGGTCTTCTATGGCTTGCTGTAAGCTCCCATGCCGAGGGCTGAGTTGTGGATGCCTTCCCTCAGCTTATTCATCAGGGTCCGAGGACCCAAATAATAGGGGTTGTACAAGGAATCGCGTGGAATTCATAGGTATGGCCGCTCAGGAGCCCTGAAAGGGGAGTGTTTGAAAACTCGGGGCTTGGGGGTCTCAATATGTACGAGATTCGTAACCCCTTAATAACAAGGGTACCCTTTTTCCTCACGATCAGCTTTAATAAGGAGACCCCAAAACAAAAAAGGCAAAAAGGGTCCATATTAGGGTCCCACTATGCATGAAAACTAAGACCCCAAAACAAAAAGGCAGCAACTGTATTCCTGGGGTACCTAGACTAATAAGGATTGCAATATTTGAGGTGTATATCAGGGTCCCACTATGCATGAAAAACTACCAAACATGCGCCAGCCTTACTACTGGTAACAACCTGGTTTACGCTCACCACCGCCCATCTGTCCCGAAGGTCCGACAGTGACCTCGTATTTAGAGAAGCCCACGATGAACAACCTGCCACATAGGCTTTCGAACCGCGAACTCTGCACCGGAATCTGAAACTCGACATTCCAACTCCTGCCCAAACCCTTACAAATATGCATGACGAAAAGTTGTTCCGCTCTCCGCTTTAAACTCTACAACCCTGAAGCCCAAGCCCCTAAACCCTAAACCCCACACTGAGCTCCCAGCGGAAGCTAAACAGGAGAAGTGGGGATGATAATAAAAATCTGGTGCAAAGGCACGGAAGGGCGATTTTTCTGCCTCAGCCCGCCAAATGTCCAACATACTTCTAGGCATGATGCTTTTGAATACCCAGCGCCCTAAACCCAGAACCAAATTCCCCATGTTTTGGGGCTCGAGGTCATGATTTTGCATATTTGGAAAGTGTAGCTGAGGGTCTAACGAGGATTTCGGATGTCTGAAAGGCCAGGGTTTAGGGTTCAGGGGTTAGGGTTTAGGGTTCCAGCATCAGGTTAGCAGAAGGGGACAGGACTAGCTGGAAACTACACCCTACTTAGATTATGTTTTGGACGTGTTTGGTCCACCTACTATCCCCGAAAGCCCTTCTTATCAACCCCATGGCCCCAACTTCTAAATACTTACTGGGTTGGCACCTAAAACCCTTTGAACAATATTAATATATAGGGTCCCTATTAAAGCCATTAGGGAAAATATTAAATATCCCAGGGGCCTACCCAGCTTACTAAGCCAAAAGAACGTCCAAGTACTTCGTAACCCGCACAGCCCAGGCCCTACACACGACCAGGACCCCAAAAGTATGTAGAGCAATGGAAAAGAAAATGGAAACTACTATATTGGGGTTTAGGGTTTAGACCCCCAAAAGTATGTAGAATAATCGCCTTTTGGGGCGGTTTTTAGAGGGTTTGGGCTATTACTTTACCCACTTTTGGGGTCCAGGTAAACTCTAAAACCCTGAACTTGCCACAAAGCTTGGAGTTTCTCAAAGAGAGGGTTCCCATAATTAGGGTCTCTAAGATGACCCCGTTGTGTTTCCGATGTATCCCTGAGGTCCCCCCTTTGAGGGTTCCCCTAGGGGTATCTGGGTTGACCCCTAAAAGCCTTTGAACAATATTAGTATATAGGGTCAGCCTTTAGGGAAAATGTTAAATATCCCAAGGGCCTACCCGGGTATGTGAGGATTACTATAGGGGCTCCCCGAAACTCACACGGAATGCCATAGACTATGGACCCTTCTGGGAACGTAAACCACGGGCCACAGCAAGGTTTAGGAACTTGGGCATTGAGGATAATATGCTATTTTGGTTTTAGGGTTTAGCGCTTGGGTTTGGGGTTTGAGCTTTGGGCTTTGGATTCTTGGACTTGGAACGTCGTCGATGGCCGTCGTAAGCCCATAGCCTTTTTTTCACTTCGGGGATTGTATATCCTGAGACCTGATTCATTGCCAGCGGGCAGTTGATCACTCGAACCTTCTTCCTGGAAAGCCCTTGCAAAGTATATTTGCTGAAGCACTGCATCTGCCACTTTTGATGTTGCGAGTACCCTAAGCCCTAAGCCCTAAACACTAACCCCCCCCCAAGCCCTAAACCCCCCTAAACCCTAAACCTTAAAGATGAACACCGGCGGCTGTCAAAAATTGGGGTGCCTGACAGTAGGAACCCCTTATAACGCATCTCAGCAACACCAGAAAGCCATAAGCAGGAACCTGGGTGTAGAATTTAGGGTTTGGGATTAAGCCCCGAACCCCAAACTCCTTCTATGATCCTCAAGCACTGCTTGCTAGTGCAGGGGGCCTAAGAAGAACACGAACATGTTGAAGTCTATTTGAGGGCACCCTACACCCCTATAAAGGATATCAAGAAGGAATGCAGGACTATATAATATGGGAAATTACCCCTATAACCTCGCCACACAAATCCTGCTTCCATTTCATTGCCAAACATCGTTTACGTAAGGTTCTCCAATCAATTACGATCATGGTAATTATTCAGGTCCCTACTATAACCCCGAGAAACCTTAAGTATAATAACTATTCTATCTGAGCCCCTACATTACACCCAAAATCCCAAAACCCTCAACCCCGAACCCTAAACCCTGAGCAGCTGGCCCGAGATCTTTGCACAGCTTCCCGGCTTTGAGCAATGTTTGCGGCATGGACGTAAACTTCAAGGCTTAAGCTTTGACACGCGTTGGCTCTGGATTCACGGTTTAGGGTTTAGGCTAAGCTCAAGTATAAACCCCAAAGCCAAATTTGGGGGGGTTTAGGTATCCCAAAGCCAAAGCGGTGGTTTTACCTTCTTTGTCCATCTATAACCCCTATATACCCCATATAATAACCTCTTTAATCCCATACATTACCCCGTAGATGCCCCTTTTGGGCCCAAGTTGACGTGCTTTAGAGCTGAAGCCCCTGCACAAAGAGTTTTGGATTTGGAGTTTACCCTAAGGGTCCAAGGACCCAAATAATAGGGTTTTAGGGCACAAATACCATCAACATTACATTGAAAAACCCTATTATTTGGGTCCTTGGACCTTTAGGGTTATGGGGGGGGTTCCACGTATATGAGCTACTGTCTAAACTCCAAGTATCCCCCTTAATAAGCCCGAAAGTAGTCCCCTATACAATCCCCTATATATTCCCCCTTTATTAAGGAGTTTAGACTATAGCTCATATGTACAGGCTTTAGGTTTGTGGCCATTTGAGGGTCCGCACAGGTTCTTTTGACTATGATAGGAGAGGGTTGCGAGGGATGGGAGTGGGTCACGTACCATCAAAGCCTGAAACATGTTGATCTATGGTCCCTCTTAAGTAGATAGAATATGGGGTAGATGGGGATCTTAATACAATATACCCAAAACCATATTCTATCCTCTTAAGCACGACTATAGACCCCAAACCCTATTAGGGAGCAACCTCATGCCTGGGCTGTTGGGGGAGTACGACGTCCATGCTCTCAACTGTCCCTAACCCCAAGATCTGAAAAACCCTAAACTCTCAACTGTACCTAAACCCAAGACCCTCATCAGTGGCTCAGAGTGAAGGCTTGACGCTCATGTTTTTAGGAGTCGCTCTTCGTGTTAAAACATGGAGCGGGGTACCTAAACCCTAAACCCTAAATAGGGTTTCGGGTTTACAGTTTTGGAGGGCAGACCCAAGAAATATGAGGATCTCCTGGTAGGCCCAACCCGCAACATGAGGGCGGACCCTACCAAAGAGCTGTCATATGAGCCAATGTCTAAACTCCTAGTATCCCCCTTAAGAAGCCCTATACTACTGCCCTATACAAATTCCGTCTAAAGAGTTTAGACTCAAGCTCATATGACTGCTACAGATTGTGTCTTCGGATGGTTGCAATGACAAAGCTGCCGAAAGCCCTCAATCCATCACCCTGTGAACTGTACAGTCCTCGAATGTCCCCTATACTGGGCTGCTCCTAACAAATCTAAACTTAGCAACTGCGTTAAAGAAGCCCAAATCCTTATTATATACCCTTATTGCGGTAAATTAGCTTTAAGCTCTTCACCTGCAACCCAGTATTAAAGGGACTCTACTGGGAACCCCAAACTGGGAAC
>CAJNIZ010001953.1:0-21399 GCA_905231905.1 Symbiodinium pilosum | reverse complement strand
CATTTTCTTTTCCAGAATCCCAATAACCCCAATATATACCCCATGTACACGTAGCATCCCTCATGGATCCGCGATTCTGAGCATCCCACGGGTTTTGTTCAGTGCTTGTCCCACCCAAGAATTTCGCCTTCCTACTATGGGAATGATGGAAAAATTGAAACTATAGGGATTATATAGGGGTTATATAGGGATATTAGGGTGTAGAGTTGTGGGTTTTTTGGTCTGTTTGGCTTAAGATTACTACGTTGAGCATTCTGGAGGATAGCTCCATTAGTGATGGTGTGAGGGCCCACGATATAAAGCCTTATGGAAGCCTTCAAAAAGATATCAAGGAATCACTGGAGTTGTAGCCCTGAAATGTGGAGTATCCTGAAGCTTCCCAATCTTGATACGAGAATTGTCGTTTTGAGGATTGCAATACCAATCATAGTCCAGTCCGCTCGACCCCCCAGAGCCCATCAGAACGTACGACACGCGCTGCCTACCCCAAAAGAGGGCATGACTTTCGGGTAGTGTTTTAGCAGGGATATCATAGTCCCCAAGCATCTCAAGATTACATCCTCATTGGGTTCTGGTTTTGCTATAAGAAGTATGTGATCTTCCTTGGTTCAACCGCCAAAAGCACTTTTTTTACAAGAGTCTAGTGCAACTCCTCCTAGAGAAGTGGGACAAGGAGGCCTCAAGGGTCTTGGCAAGTCAGCTTTATGAACTTTAGGGTTTACCTAAACCCCAGAAGTATGTAAAATAATAGCCCTAAACCCATAATAATAGCCATAAAGGCCATTATTTTTCATGCTTTTGGGGCCCAGGTAGGGTTTAGGGGTTGTCTTGGTTTTGTGTTTGGGCTCATCGGGCGAGACTTCCTTGCGCCAGGACTTGCAGTCCATGATTGACATGAAGGAGTCACAGGCGGGGAAATCAGAAGAATCTAGCCGGTGTAGTAGCCTGAATCAGGACAACTAGTCTGTCTTCGCTTATACTTGCAGCCCGTCTGAAGCTTGATCATAATTTTCCCGCAAACCTCATGCTTTAGCTGGTTATGCTTCCACATTACCGAGAGCTGGAGCATGAGCTTTCAAGGAACTTCTCAAAGCCTGTCTGGGGCTGTGGATCTGTTGGACTTCCACAATGGTGTTCTCACTTCTCACAGCATCTATTTGCCGTTTAAGTGTAGCCAGGTTCCTGCTCGGGGTGTTGGGTTGACGGTATGCGTATATGTCTGCGCGGATCCATTGTCACTTCTCCAAATGGGCGATTGTGGGTGTAGCGTTGAAATCCCACCCACTTTTGGGAGCCTATCCCTTCGAAACAACTAGCTATCAACCAGCACCGGCTAGACAACAAGCGTCTAGGTAGAAAAGGGTTGGCTTGGGAGTCGGAGGCAGAGAGCAAGCTGGAAGCTGCCTCAAAAGCAAGACTGCAGCGCCTCTGTGAGCAGAAGGCAGGCAGAAAATTGGATGTGCCTGAATGACTACACAGCCTTTGGGCGTCCAAAGAAGTGTTCCGCCCTCTGGAGCTTGCAAAGATGCTGGAAGCATGAAACTTCACGAGGGTTACCATGGCATCTGGCATTTCTGCAGATACCTATATTTTTGCCGAGTCTCTCCATTCCATGCAAGCCAAGCCCTACAACCCTAAATCCTAATGTTCTTAACAACCCTAAATCCCTGCATCACCAAAATAACCTAAGCTCTGCAAGCCTCAAACCTAAAACCCTAAAACCCTTGACAAGCCAAAAACCCTGCAACCCTCAAAACCAACCCTACCCTCAAAAGCCTAGCACTAAGCCCCTCAACCCTACGCGTTCTTCCATGTCGTCATATATCCCTACAGGTACACGCCTCTCCCCGACTCTGAAATTTCAGACCTCCTATAAACACATTCCTAAGCTCTGAACCCCACACCCGCCCGCTATACATGACTTTTCCTGAGGAGGCCTGGGGATGGGCATGTACCCCTCCATTCTCATTACGACTAGTCCTGGAAGACCCATATAGGCCCATGTTTCGAAACATAAGCCTTAAACTTAAAGCCTAAGCCTTGAACCAAAAACCCCAAAACCCCAAACCTTAAACCCTGAACCCCAAACCCCAAACCCTAAACCTTAAACAGTGGGGGATACCTTCAGCGTGGTGGCCTTTTTCCTCTTAGGTCTTGCTTGGATTGTATTATTTAGGTGCACCCCCCCCCCACCCAGTAATTGTGAGTATAAGGGATAATAGTGATTATTTATTTGGGCCCTATTATGTTCCTATAAAACCATTGTTACAGGGTGGCGGGTCCACCTAATGTGTTGTCCCATTCCCCTACGAGAAGTTGGAAAGGAAGCGAGTACCGATCTAGTTATGGATCCAGGGTGTGCGTGTTCCGATATGAACGGTAGAGTAAGCGTGGGGTCAGAGTCAAAAGGTGTGAGGGATTTATTTAGTGTTTCACGGTTATATCGATTTTAGTAAGGCTTGTCTCAACGAATGTAGACTCCATGAATCCGCCTTAGAACAAGATATTTAGTTGGACTCAAAGAGTTCCTTTGTTCTTAGTGCTTTGCTGTTGTCACGGCTTCTTTGAAAGGTATACAAACACGAGAACCTAATGAAAGGAAGCGCGGTTCACTAACAAGTAACCATATCTTAAGTGAGAAGTGGCTGATTAATTGGACAACTCCTTCCTTGGCAACCATCAAGAAAAACAATTGCCACCTTGCAATGGAAAAGAAAATGGGGGGGGCCTATCAGGGTAGTTGAACAAAGATGCTCTTTACTGAGTTGCTGTTAATGAACGTAAGTTAAGTTACTATAATTAGAAAACCCTACTATTTACTAAACCCTTCTATGGGAACACAACTTACGTTCCTAATCAACAACCCAGTTTACGCTCCAGGCCAGGCGTAACGACTGCTGTTGCAACAGATGTTGAAGAAGCTCCAGAAGTAAAACAACAAATATTGTAGCGAATAGAACTCTGCCTCGTTTGACTGGGCTGTTGTTTTGGAACTTAAATAAGTTACCATACTGGGCTTTCGTGATCATCCTTCATATGATGTTCAACTGGATTGCCACTAAGCAAATAAAAGTTAGATTAGGAAACCTGCTAACGCAGCCGGGGCTTTGGGATCTTCACCAATGCCATTCAGGATGTGAGTTTCTGGTTTAGGGCGTAGGGTTTAGGGTAAAGCAGCTTCTTTACAAGCCCTGAGAGGGATTATGCATGTATCCCCCTTATAGACTTCAGGCTAGTTTTTTGCGTGTTATACTCTGCTGGTAAGTGTATGATATGGGGTTCCTGAGGAGCATTGGTGAGTTTTCACATGAGCTGTAGTCTAAACTCCTACGTTGTATCCCCCTTAATAATCCCAGAACACTCTACAAACACCCCTCTAATTCTATTCCCCTATATAACCCCTTTGAGGATTCCAGAATTTAGACTCCAAACCCTGAATCCTACCCCTATATAACCCCCCTGTAAGGAGTTTGGACTACAGCTCGCATGACATCGGGGTGATCCTAAGCCGTAAATTTCAAATCTATAAGTCTCAAAGCCAGACCCGCAGTCCTATTCTGGAACACTGGGTTTATGGTTCAGGGTTTAGGGTTTAGGCCACAGGATGGGGAAAATGGAGCTCAGTTTGCCCTAGGCTTTTCCGCACACCATTAGAAGCCCAGAGTAACTTGCCCAAAGGACCTTCAGATCAATCCCGCGGTTTAGGGTTTAGGGTAGATTCCTGGGTTGTAAGGCAGACAGTTTGGTGTACTTGTACGGAAGACCCATCTACGTACTAGACCCGAAAACAAAGGGCCCTCAGCCGCAAAATGCCTTAGCCTTAAACAAAACCAAAAGAACCTAAATCCTAAACCCTAAAAACAAGAACCTAAACCTAAAGAACCTGAATCCTTAAACCCTCTAAAAACCTAACAAGCCTACAGAACCTTTAACCCCAAACCCTATAAACCCTTATAAATCCTCTTGGCCCTGTTCACCCTATTAGCCCTAAACCCGAAATCCTAAAGAACCCTAAACCGAAGCCTGGAACCGTCCGACGAGGTGAAGCAGCTTCGTAGGACATCCAAGAAGCCACACACAAAGTGGGAGACCCAAAGGGGGTTAGGGTTTAGATAATAGGGTTTAGGGTTCAGGGTTTAGGGTTCAGGGTTTAGGGTTTAGGGGGGCCGGGGGTATAGGGGTTATATAGGGGATATAATGGGTGATATATTGGGATAATGGAAAAGAAAATGGAAGCTACTAGTTATACCAATGTCGCGGTTTGGGTTTTCGGGTTTAGGATTTAGGGTTTCGGGTCTTTAGGGTTTAGAGTTTAGGATGTAGGGTTTAGGGTTTAGCGTCTAGGGCTTACCTAGACCTCCGGACACACCCATAGGTTCCCTCCTTACTATGGGGGGCCTGAGTAACTACCAGTATCGTGGTTCTGGATTACATGTAGCCCTTATAAGGGGCCGTGTTTTAACTTGCATCCTGAGAAAGGAGGGATTTGTAGCCTTGGTCGCATCCAGAAACTGCAAACTCAAACTCTAAAACCCCACGTCCTCAAACCGTATTGCAACTTAGACACCTGTTTAACTCTTGGTATAATTCCGTACAAGCCCTGTAAAGTATGGTATAACACACCCTTAGACGACGCTTTTCCAAGTGAGTGGGCCCCTGAAGCACCATTTTTGAATTGCGTTGTCTTTCCCATTTGGCCGGTCCTGTCACCCACAAAGACATCACCTTGCGCCTGGTTTGGGGGGGTAAGGTTTCAGGGGGCATTGGGGAAGAAGATGCACTTGGAGGGTCAAGGACTTGCTGATCATATTTCCTCTCAGTGAAAGTCATCAGCAACCCCAGCTATCTCCCGTACTGGCCTGCTTGCCAAGTCTCTCTGACCTTCCAAGTAGTCCATGGGTACTGGTCAGGTCCTTCACATGCCCAGTCAATTGCAATCTGCCTACTCAGGCGTATGATATCTTTCCATGTGCTGTTTAGTCATGTGAAATCTTTGGATGTGCATCTTAGATATGGGGGACTTGACTTTCCACCCAAATTAGCGCTTCTTTTGGGCATTTCAACGAGACCTATCTAGGGATTCTACAAGTCGGTAGAAGGGCAGATCCAGTTAGGGTTTCCAAACACTAGGGGGCCCAAAGAACCCTAAACCCTACACCCCAAACCCCAAACCCTAAACCTTATTTCGCAATGTACCCTAAACCCTAGCCCCCAAACAGTAGTTTCCATGTTATTTCCCGTTATCCCAATGTAACCCCAATATACTCCCCAAACCCTGGGGTATGTTAGGTATCCCCGGTTTTTCGAGATGCAGACTCCGCTCGGACGCGGGAAGGGAAAGCACCGGAAGGGCCCAAACCTTCCAGCGTATTCTGTTAATAGGGTTATACTGGGGTTATATAAGGATAATGGAAAAGAAAATGGAAACTACTGTGTAGGGTTTAGGGTTTAGGGTTGCTAAAACCGTCCAGAGGCCTGAACCCTCAACGCTGAACCCTATACCTGGGTTGCAGTTAAGGAACTTAAATTATCTTACCATAATGGATATACCTAGTAAAACATTGTAGTAACTTAGTCTAAGTTCCTCCTACACCCTAAACCCTAAGCCCTAAACTCTAAGCCCTAAGCCCTAAATCCTAACTCAGAAAACCTCAACCCTTAACAGCAACCCAGTTAGGCCAAACGTGGAATCAGAAGCCTTCAGCCTATCAACTTGTGGGTTACTGGATACAGGGTTGAAGGTTGGGGGCATTATGGGAGGGTTTAGGGTTTAGGGTTTTGAGTTCACAAATATGGTCAGATAAAGCTACCCTAAGCGTCCAGGTACCAGTGAATTATTTGGAGCCTAATGAGTTCCTACATACGTGCAATTGGTTGACGTGTATATGCTTTATATGCTTGGAGCTTTGGGGGCACCTGAAGCAAACCCTAAACCCCCTAAACCCCTAATTCCTAAACTCCTAAACCCTAAACCCTAGAACTTGCTATCGACATTGCGGTACAAGGGCCAGCCTCAAGTCTTCAGATCTCCAGCGCAACGCTTGCCAGGCATAATCCTAAAGCTCTTGAACCTAAGGCCAAATTAGGCGTTTCGGGCCTCAGGGTTTAGGGTAATGGCAAAAGAAGTCAGAAACACACCTGAACTCTTGAGTCTGTTGGGACTTGGATTTGCAAAGGCTCGAGCTTCGCGTACATTACGTGAAGGTGTGCGACGAGATTGAGGATGAGGCTCCCATTTAGGGCTTTACATGTTTTTTAGCGTGTGTGTCTAATTGTACCTATATATGGTAGCATATATAATTACATACATACATATATACACAGAGACAGAGATAGACAGATAGATAGCTAGATACATGTGTTCGTACGCATATATATATATATGATATATAAAGGCCTTCCAGATTCGGGAAGGTGATGGGGCGTACGGACTTTACAATGATGCATGTTAGAGTTTTCGGACTGTGGCTTCAGGACGCATGTAGGTATCATTTAGTTAAAAAAAATCCTGCCAACTCGCGATGCATGGGGAAGAGGGTGGCCCCGTTTAACCCGGGCCCTACATAGTAAACCTCCTGGGATGTGGACGTGGGGTTTTGGGTGGCTTCTGGAATACATAGTCGCCATGCCTTCGCTGACGCGTTGAGATGTCAAAGGTTGGTGGATGCAAGGTCGCAAAACTTAGATGACCTTCTGTAAGTCATGGAGTTCCTGTTCTAAGTTTATAAGTTTCAGGACATCAATGAAGACTATCGTGTAGTTTTGGGATGGTAAATTCGGAAAGGTCTGGTGCCTATTATACCGATCCGTTCCCTCATTCCCTACTAAGACTAAGCCCTAAGAAAAAAAGTCCCCGCGCTTGGTGTTATGAGTTGGGCTCCAGGTAGCACATGACATTTTTCCCAAAAGCAGGGGACCGCAATATGGAGTTGACAAAAAGGGCTTAGGGTTTAGGCTGACCCCCCGAAATGGTACCCCTAGTTTTGCGAAACCGATACTTGCGGCGGCACGGGTTCATACGTAGGTACAAGGGCCTTAGAGAGTATGAATTCTATGGGAATATGTGGATGTTGTTCAAAATTACTCCCTTCATATTGTTGTAGTCACCCCCGCTCCCCATGCATCCCGGGGGTCTCTAGGGCCTATAGGATGCCAATTTTTGAAGGAAGCCCTCTTGTAGGTAATTACTTCAAACCCTAAATTCTAGAGCTTAGGATACCAACTTTTTGAGGAAAGCTCCCTTAACTCTAAGCCTTAATCCCTGTACCCTTACCACCCTCCTTTGTCTGCATCAGAGGTTGGCAAGCTCCGCAAGACTCTTGCGGCGCTTGGCTGAGGCCGGCAGACGTGCTTTTGCTAACCCTCCCCCCTAGCCAGCCGGGCGTTCTTTTCAAGGTGGAAATAGGGATTTTCCAGGGGAAGCTTTTTGGGCTCCGTTGAGGTTGTTGGCTCCTTGTCTTTGGCGTGCAAGGGGATTTGGTCGTCACTCAAATGAGAGGACCCCTGACGGGTGTCTGCCTACCTTTGGGTAGCTTAGAATGAAGGAATGCATCCTCATAGTAGTCCCTATATAACCCATTAAAGTAGTTTCCATGTGCTTTTCCATTCCTTCGGCCTAAACCCTAAACCCAAATTATGGTAGTTTCCATGTTCTTTTCCATTCTTTTATCCCCAGCCCACCCGAGGTAAGTCTTTCGATGCAGCAAGGCAGAACCCCACACCTTGAAGAGGCATCATTGCCCGCAGGGTCCAAGTACCTCATAATGAGGTACTTGGGTTTAGGCTAGTAGTAATTGTAGTACAGGTTTCGGGTTAGCATATGATTATTAGGCACCTGGACCCTCAGGGTAGGTCTGAGAATGTCCTACTCAAGCAGGGCTAATTACCCACGACCGCGACCCGAGCTTTTTTCCAAATGTCCTTCCCAAAGGGTCCATGTGGGTATATGGTATATACTTAGGGCCCAAAGGGGTTCCCATATACCTACTTTAAGGCCAAAGTATATCCCATATACCTACATGGACCCTTTGGGCTTGGTGTTGGGTACGGATTATTGACGTGCTTCGGATTTGATCGGAACAGAGCCAACTTTGGCAATTCGAATTTTGGGGTGCGGAGTATATCGAACTTGTGTCCCGTATGGAATGAAATTATGGCGAAAAATGAATCAAGGCATGCTCTGAACTTGAGACCCCCAGAGACAGACAAAAAAACAGAGGCCAGTCTCTGAGCAACCTTAGGAGACCCTAGTGGGTTTAGGATACAGGGCTTATTGACCAAACCCTAAAACCTCAACACAGTTTGTCATTCCAGGCCTCCCAGACTCCTGAGAGTGCCCCCGATTGGGTTTTGGGGTTGGAGTTTGGGGTTTAGGGTTTAGGATTTTTAAGGTTTAGGCTTTTCAATTTGTTTTGCTCTCCGAAACCTTGTTGCGGGATCCCTTCTTTGTTAGAATTGTCTAGTTCTTCAGGGGTGTAGGGGGAATTTGATGATCAGAACCTCCCATGAATCCTCAAGGAAGGGGAACTCAGCAATCTCCTTGTCATCCCCATTGGAGTGTACGGTTCAGGGTTGAAATATACGGTACTATATCATGGTATACCATAGTATACTACAATATTCCATAGATTTCCATAGTATACTATATTATAAGATGTTATGATGTACTATAGTATACTATAATGCCATAATGTCTGCATTGAAGGCTTCTTTGGGCGAAAACTCGCGGGAAGCTCCATATACTGCTTCCCACACCCTGAATTCCTGAAGCCTTGCTCCAAGCAAGCGCTCTGCAGCCCTCCACTCCCTGGGCATCCCACACAGACGTTGAATTCATAGCCCCAAACCAAAGCAGCAAATACTTTGGAGACCAGTAGGTTCCTGAATAGAACCTTTCTGAGTAGAACCAGATATACATAGAGATATATGTATACATTGAGCCTATCTAGGTAGTATTTGGCTTCTTGGATCAGGGACGAAGTCGTGAAACCTTAGCCCTAAACTCAGAAACCCTAACCCCCAGCCCCAAACCCTAATCCCTGAACCCGGAACCCAAAATCCTGAACCCTAAACCCTGAACCCTGAACTCCAAGCCTTTCTGCCAGGCATTAGAGCTTCAGGCCAATTGACCAATTGACCTTCCGTGGACAGGGCGGGGACGCCTGCAGCGGCATTTGGGGTTTATACAGGGATATATGGGGTTTCCCAGAATCAGGGCTACCTTTTTTGGGAGTCCCCATGTAAGAACTATAGTATTTTGTGGTATATATTCGGGTCCCGCTATTTTGGGAAACTGCCATATCGTATTTAGGAGTGTATAAAGAGGTATTGGGAGTAGAGTGTTTTCAAGTATTAGGGCCTGCATATATGGCCCCTTGTTCGGAATATTGGTAAATGTCGAGTATATGTTTGATGGCCGCTTGGGGGACCATTAAAACAGCCATGCCAAACTTTGGTCTAATGATGACATTCTCGAACTGTAGACACAGCAAAGAGGCTTTTGCTTGCTGCTTGCTCCTGGGGCGCGAAAACAGAATATGGAATTTATTCTAGATACTCTGGGGGTCCAGGGGCTACGGCAGGCATCCGTCCATTCCGGCATCCCCCTGGCGAGTGATCGAGTTGGAACCTAGACTTTTAGAAAGGGAAAAATACCAAATGTATTAGGCACAAAGCCCCTCTTTATTTGTGCATTGTGCATTGCTTGCTCTAAGTAGGGTTCAGAAACCCTTAACTCTAAACCTTAAGCCCTTCAGGGTAGGGGTCAGGGGTTGCAAGGTTAGTTCGGGGTTGCCGTTTCAGGGACTAGGGCCGTCGGCTTTCGGAATTGAAGCCTAGCCTTGGGGCTAAAGTGAATACGGGGATCGAGTTCCCCAACCCCTAAAATGAGGATTATCATAGTCATAAGGAAGTCACAGGGTCCTTATTGCAGGGGTGGGCTAACTAAAAACCCCTTCATTAGTAAGGGTCTTCCATGAAGGGAGCGCTGAAGAAAGACCACACAATACAATATCTTCCCTGAAAGGTTTGGCAGAAAGGAACCCGATTCTATCTCATATCCTACCCTCCCCCAACACAACATGAAATTGCATGCAGGCCCACTACTCTGCACACCACACGCCTTTGAGAAAGGTTCCATGCTTCGTTGGTGGAGTGTAAATATATCGTGTGAGTTCAAGCAACGCTCCCTAAACCCTAAACCCTAAACCCCTGCCAACTGTCCAATCGTCTCCTCTGGGACGTCTGACACTTCGCGCCCCCCCTCCCGAAGAGGTTTGCATCCAGTATTACAGGAGCCTTTAAAATGGTCGCTATTGTGGTCCTTGCGTTTTTCCTTACACAACCCCTACGTAGAACCCATATACAAACCCAATGTCCTTTCAATTTTCTACGTTCTTTCCCAGCTGATTATCCATTTTTCGGTATTTGCAACCTGACAAATGACATGAATCCAAGGGTCCAAGGACACCCTGGGACCCGAATTTAGGGTTCAGGGGTTTAGGGGGTTCAGGTTTCTGGCTACACGGATGTTTGAGGTTTATGAGATTACTAGGGTACCATGGGCCTGTAAAAGGGTATATATTTAGGGGTTTGATTGACTACAGAAAGGAACATAATTTTCGGGAGCTGTATGCACAAGACCTGGGAAACACTTGACCCCATCAACATCCGGCAAAATCTAAAATCTCATCAGTGCAGGTGAAACGTTGTTCTGGATTTCCTGCTTACTTCCTGGAACCTTCAAATCCTCAACCCTAAATCCCGCTCCTTATCCTAGAACAGAGACGTGAAGGCCCAACGTGAGGGCCCGAATCCTATACAGCCTGCACCTCAATTCAAAACTCCAGACATCCTAGTGATTTAACGCACCACTTGCATTATCGGCCCACAGGCTCCAGCTACCCCTGAAAGAAGTACACAGTGATGCCAAGAAATTAGGTATCTACTCCCTGTTTGAGTGTACACCGGTTGTTCCAGTCAATCCTAAACCCCCAAGCCCGCGGGGGGCGAGAAGTGTCCGGCATGCCGAATCGCTAGAGGAAGTTTCAGATGTTTATTCGTTGCCGCAGTTGCTGCAGGACGTTGGGAATTTACAAACTTGGGGGTCTCCTTGCAACTTTCCAAAGTACGCAGTCAGACATGGGGACTCCCCAAAATACCAGTTTTTTGACAGTATCAACCCTGAATTTTGGAGGCTCCTAGTTCTGGGGCTTGGGGTTCCCACGCCCCGTTAGACGTTCACAAGCCTAAACCCCAAACCCCAAACCCTAAATCCTAAACCCTCAACCCTAAACCCCAAACCCTAAACCTTAAACCCCAAACCCCAAACCCTACACCGCATTTTTGCACCTGGAACTTCCTTTGATTCCTCGATCTCCGTACAGCGAGCTGCTTTTCACCCATGGTCTCGGTTTACCCGTTTAGGGCTTAGCGTTTAGGTACAGGATTCAGGATTTGGGATTCGGGGGGTTCAGGGTTTGAATTTTAGGGTTTTTTTTGTTACAGGGTCTGGGTTTCAGGGTTCAGGTATGAGGGTTTTTCGTTTGTTGGTTTAAGAGTTGGGTACCTCTGTATCCTTTCTTTACGAGAGCATTGTAGCTGATGCTTCGGTAGCTCGGCATTAGAATGATGTAATGCCAATGTAGTCGCAAAGACAGGGCTTACGTTTGACTTGGCCTGGTTTTGAAGTTGAGTTCTTCGGATTTTGGGGTTTAGGTGTAGGGTTGCCTGGAGTAAGATATGTAGTCAGGTGAAAACGGCCCTGTACTTGCTATTTCTGAAATTTGGTGTTGATGAGTACATACAATGCATGTCTTTCTAGGTAACCGCTAAGGGCTACACCCTAAACTTGTGGTTCACAGCTACCCAGAGAAACCTGTACTAACATCTCCCAAGGAGTGCACTGAACCTACTGCTGTGGTATCCGAATTTTGTCAGGGTACATATAGGGACCCATTGAGAAGCTCCAAAGCGATGAACTTGCAAGCACGCATACGTGAGGGGCAGCATTCCTCGGAACCTCGTAGGGGAGTCTTATATCATTACAGTACGATCTTCCTGCATTTGCGTCAGGGGGTCCAGGAATCGGTGTCTTATTGAGGCGCATCTTGGGTAGCCTACAACGAGTCAGAATTTCAAAGTCCGTGTCCCGTGCAAACGAGAAGATGGATGCCCCTGTATGGGTTTGCGAGCCTCTTGTAGCAGGACTTAATGTTCCAGAAGAGTTGCGCCCTGCACTCACTCTGTTTTCTGGATCATGAACATACACATGGAGAGTTGTGATTGCAGCTGATGCAAGGTAGGTTTCGAATCATGCGCTAGTGGCAGATGCCTGTGTCCTGTGCAACCATACACTCCTCTGCCAAATTAGCATGGACTGCCTAACATTTCCCCACAAAGGCGGCTCTCCTTTTAACAGGACGCTGCATGGATTGCAAGTCAGCTCGGGGGAACCCTCTAAGCCTCTCAAATAGCCCTAATGTAGACCCCTGATTAATAATCCCCCTTTCCTTAGTAGGGATTATAAGAGGGATCCTAGTATTCAGGCCCTTAAAAGGAGGGGGGTTATTACTTATGGGTTTACATTAGATTCTGGATCCCTAGCCTAAACCGTCCCCAAAGTGCAATCCCTGATGAGACTAGCTGTGACAGAGAGGGGCATAGAGATGCCATGTTGCTTTCGGAGAAGTGTAGCGGTTTAGGGTTTAGGGTATCCTAGACATATCGGGACAAGGGAAAAGAAAATGGAAACTACTATAATGGGGTTATGTGGGGTTTAGGGTTTGGGGTTTAGCCTATATACACACTAGAAAGCTAGAGATATTGACATATCCGCAGATGCCCTGTAGGCAACGTTTACAGTGTCCGGTAGCTTATTATTAACATATTGTAACCCAAGAAGGCAAAAGGTCAGCTTTGAAAACAAAACCTGTATACTGAATGGCTGGGCGGGCACCAGTACAAAACTCTGCTCATATGTATACACATATGTATATGGTTCCCCTGCATAGGATGTCAGGACCTTAAGGCCTCAAACCCTCAATCACTACATGCTGTATATACTAGATGTTGAGGACAATCATTTACTCATTGCCAGGGATGCCCTCACCCTTTCGAAAGATACAGGTACAACATATTGGGCCCAACGCCCTCTTTAGGGTACGCATATGTTGATTACTCTACCATCCCTGCATAACCCTTATGGAACCCCCTATAAGCTTTTGACAACCTTTATGTTGTCCCCAAATAAGTTGAAGTAGTTGAAGTCTCAAAGAGCCCAGACCTTGGGTGGTCCGCGAAGTCAGCTCAATCCCTCCCTTGTCGGGGAGCCGTGAGCATCACATGCTCTTGTCGTATCACCCGTCTCACAGCGCAGAATGTCCCGGCCGGATTCTTAGCTTCACCATGACCATGACATGGGCCTGCCACCAACGCGAGTCCTTCAGATTAGGCTTTAGGGTTGAGGTGTCTGGGTTTAGGGTCAAGTCTTAGTGCCTTTTCATTATGTACCTAAGCCCTAAAGTAGCGGCATATGGGGATTTCCCTAGATTCATCAGAATACCGTATAGCACGGGTCCCGATAGTGGGTTTCCAACACAAGTCGGTCCATCGATAATTTTCGCCCATTTTGGGAACAGTATTTCACGCGAAGCCTCATATGAGCTCGTTTGGACATTAGATCTATCAGAGATATCCGACTAGGCGCTTGGACCCATCGGGCTAAAGCTCTAACCAGCCTGCTGTTGACAGTCGTATTGAGTGTAGGCCCAAAGGAGGCATGACATAAACGCTTTGCATGAAGGATAGGTGATATCTCAAAGTCCTTGGTGCTGAGGAGAGAGTGGCGGAATGGTTCCTGTACTAATTCTAGAGGAGAAGATAGGAGCTACAGCAGCAGGGAGCAATACTTCATTAAACCCGGAATCCTGGAATTTGAGCAGCCTACTTTGTCAGATTCTTCGCAGGTGAAAGGAATGTACTGGGGTTTAGGTAGTGCATGATGTTTACTGTCGCACCTGCGTGGTGCTAGCCCCACTGATTTGGAGTTACCGCCATTTAGCAATGGTTTGGCCGTCCCCGAAGCAGGAGGATCTTTCATGGCGGGCAGTTAGGGGTGGCTTCGGTCTGTTCGAGGATACTTGGTGTGCGAGTAGTTTAGTGGGCTCATTTATTAAGTTTGGTTCGCTTGCGCATATTTAATGACCTTCGTGTCCTCTTAGAACAGGATGCGAGCTGACCAGCGGTCCTGGCAATCAAGTTACCCTCAGCCAGGATTATACTCTCCGCCCGTAGCATGGTAGAAGAAGAATGCAGTCTGACTTGGTTCAACAACCAGAAAACGCTTCTCACTTGGATCCCTTACAACTATCTGGGGGATGGGATAGACAAGGAAGCTTAATCCCCCTAAGTTCACCCAACTCTCAAACCCCAAACTCCATCCGAAGGCCTTAGCCCTTGCCCAGAGTAAGCCCGAACCCAAAAGCATAAGCATTCAATACGCTAGGTACGCAGACCCCATTACAGTAAAGACCCTACGGAGCTGACAATTTTTAGATGTTTCATCAAAAAGCAGATGACATAGCTATGCGTGGGGGTATTCCGCAGGGTTCATGTAAACCCTACACCTTGCTGAGGTGTGTATCATGTCGTCCGTTCAGATCCCAATCTGTCTCGGATATCTCACCCTCAGCGCCAGCCTCAGTGCTGTGTTTAGGTTGCTGTTTGTTTGTATGATATGAGGGATTGGAAAGGAAGTTGAAAGGGCTGCAGGGGGTTGTATACGGATTACTATGGGGATCCATTCCTCCACTACGTACTAACAACCAGAAATTTACAGGTTTTCAGGGCCCTACGATTTCATTACTAGGGTTAAGGACTTGGATGTTCCGCGAGGCGAGCAAGTCCATGACCACGTGAACGTTCCCAACTGATCATGAGTCAGGCCCCTGAATGGGCGCCACTAGCGCCATTGACACTCTTTCAGCTGCATGTGGAGTTCTCGTCGCAATAGGTTTCGAACCGTAGAGGGATGATCCCTCTACACTTCTGAAAGGAGACCCCTGTAATCTGCTTAGACAGTCTCTATGTATCCACGGGTGTGGCTACAGGACTCGGCGAAACAATCCAAACGTTCCCAGTCAAGGTGGGTTGCATTGGTTCAATAGTAGTGTATAAGTAGACCCCAACCCCTAAAACTGATGCCCTTAACCCTCAACATCCTTCAACCCCGAATCCCTAAGCTCAAGCCCTGATCCCTGAACTCTACAGCCCTGACCCTAAACACTCGGTCATAGATCCTTAAAACCCCTAACCACTCACGTAGCCAAACCTTAAGTGGATGATGAAAGCTCGGAGGTGTCACTGTTGAATGCTACAGCTATAACTAACCCACTGGGATCAGGTATACAATGAATATACAGATAAATATATGTATATGGTGGTTAATCAAAAATCCTGTTCCCAACCTGGACTTGATGGAAAATTATTTCCCTCATCTTTTCCTTTTAGACCTACACAAGCTCAACTCATTTCCCCCAAGGACCATTAGATCAATGTCCATATCCACATGAATCGTTGGGGTCTTGGGAGCATCCCAGTAAGATGCATAATCGCTTCCCCCTAATATTAAACGGCTCCCCCCCTATGTAATCATTCGGAACCGTAGTTAATATGAGACTGTATTTTCCGTACGACGTGATCATTAGGGGGGGGGATAAATAGAAATCTGATTACAATGGTATCAACTTACATTACATCTAATGGAAAGATCTATTTCCAATTATCCAGTTAGGGCCTTATTAGGCACTATTTCAAATAAGGACCTTATCGGTTGCTATTTCAGATTAGGGCCTTATTAGGGACTATTTCAAATTCCTGCTTAATTGGGAGTACGTCCGCTTAGGGCCTTACTGGGGATAATATCTCAAATTAGGGCCTTACTAGGGACATCTAGGGACTATTTCAAATTCTGGACTTATAAGGGATAAGTTCAGGCCTTAGTAGGGATTTTTCAAAATCAGGGGCTTGACTAGGGCCTAGGGACTATTTCAAAGCAGGGCCTTAGTAGGGACTATTCTGAATTAGGGCCCTGGAATCTGTTTCTGGAATTCTTCTATATGCATTCCTTTTGTAAAACCATTCAAAAACAATCAAAATCTAGGAAATCCCTAATCCGTAAGGCTCGTGTTAAAGCACCCCCCCCTAATTCAGAGGATCCGTGCCGCAATTAACTTTAATCTTGGCCCTTTTGAGCACAGTCTTCGGGGCAGATGTTCATGATTTTGAATTTTGGCGAACCTGTGTTTAATATGGGGGGGTAATATTAGCAGGAAGCGATTAAACGTGTGGTAGAGATATGGAACTCTCTCAGTTTTCCTTCTTAATTTCAGGCTCAACATACCCTAAACGCCCTAAACCCAAAACCCTAAACCCCAAACCCCTAGGTTTAGGGATCCTGCGGTTTGCGTCTTTGGCGCTAGGTCTCAGGGTTTAGAGCTCAGAATCGAAATTAGATTCTGGGGGACATCCTTGAGTTTCATGGATGGCGAATCTCCGAGAAGCTCCTCTTCTCTTGTGAAATTTGTTAGTTTCCACCCTGATTAACCCTAGAAGCCCAGTTACCCACATAATAGGTTTTTGGGTTATGGATAGTATAGGTTTATATAGGGAACCAAGGACAGGAACCCAATATATAGGTAACTGGGCTTCTAGGGTAAGATGTAGTACCTAGTAATTCCTGAGATGGGTCGCTATCATTGCCTTAAATTCTCGTTCCTATGTAGTAGGTTGGGTTCTGTTGAGTGTATATGGTGTTCCTTTGAGCAATGGTGACGGCTGTGTGTGTTGGGTGTTCTGTTTGCGCGGAATTCATACGGTGTCCTGTTTGCGGCGGCCTTCAGACAAATCCTGCCCTGTATCTAAGATTCCCTGACTCACGGCTCCCATACTGCGATGCCTCACGTCAGGTCAAAACGCAGGAATTCCGTCATCGACAAGTCAGTGGAAGTGGGCTTCAGTGACAACTTTGCAATCCCATTGTCGTGTTGCTAGTGTGGCAGAACGGCCAGGCTGCCTGTACCTACGCAGAGTAATGTGGAACATGAAGACCCTATGCCCCAGTATAGAGTAAGATTCCAAGATCCGTTGGGCTGTTCTGGTGTATCAGAGGAGCAGAATCTTTCTGGGATCAATGACCAAAAGACTCAGCTCCCAGGGCTCAGGGTCTATGGTTGGGGAGCACTTAGGGGTGTGCAGTTGATTTTGGCTCGGGTCTTAAGATTGCGGATTAGGGTTGGGTGATTGGCGTTCCGGTACGTTTGTGAATATGGTTGTGGTGTAGCCCTAGTCTATGTTTCTGGTTAGCGGGTGAGCTTGGTGCTTTAAGGAATCAAGACACCCTTCGACAGTATGAGAAGCCCTGTGCTCGGCCATCTGCCACAGATGAAGGGCAGTCTCACAAGCGAGGCTGCTGAAATTCGGCGCGAAGTTTCCATTTCATTTCAGATCATACTGCCCTGGGTCGACAATTATAGTAATCATAACAGATTGTAGTAATTACACTATATAACGGTTAAGGACGTTGCAGTAATTATAACGTATAAGGGTTAAAGAGAGAAGATATTCAGGGAAAAGGTTAACCATTCCTTGCACATGATACTCCAGTGATTGTGCATGACTGCAGGAGCATGAAACATGGATTGCACGTCATGCCGTACCTAATCCAATTTCTCCAAAGAGGCCCAAGCGGTCTCCCCCCGTACCCAGTCGTTCAGGATTCACAGCTTTCGATTTAGGGTCTGGTGGCTTCAGAATTGTGAGTTAGGATGCAAGATTGCGGCCGGAAATTGAGTGTTGAGGGTGTGGAGCTGTGGATGGGGTGCTCCCGCCCCATATATCCCGACCTAACCCCCAGAGTTACCATGTCTTCCGGACCGAGAAGGGTGCAAAATTTGTTTCATCCACCCATCGCTTGCATTAGTAGGTAATGTAAAACAGAACCCCATATAGGCCTCCCTCATTTCTGGAAAAGTGCCTTCGCCCAACTCCCCTATGAACGATTTCGTGGTCTACGTTCAGAGGTATTTGACGTACTGAGACTTGATTTGGAGCCCAAGGGCACGATCAGAACACTCCACAACACAAGCAGTGCCAATCTGGCTTTTCTGCCTGTCCTTCCACCGTTGTTACAGCTGCTTTTCCCTGAGGTGACTGGCGAGGACCAGAACCATGCACCCCGAACTCAAATGGTTGTGTGCAGAATCCCAGATGAGCACAGCACCAGCTACCATAACACCTCGGTGGGCATGACAATCAAGGTCAAGGGAGTCATAATCCTATTGCCGCTTTGGCCAGACGACCTATTCATGACTTCCGAGCGCCTTGGCTGCCCACCAAAGGAACACAGACACAATTCGCTCATGAAGCCCGCGTGTTTTCCTTGAGGCTTTGCTGGAAAGCCCGCGTACAAAATTTCGGGATTCGACGGCCTTGGTTTCACCAACTAGGTGGTGGCAGAATCCTTTGCGCTAGAGGGAGGATCTCAGCCACTTACCTTTGACATGGCAGTTCTCAGCCATGTCTCTTCATGCCGATGATCTCATGGCATCCACCTTGTGCGGAAGTGAAGAGTTCCCGGAAGGCCGGCCTGAAATCAGGCCAGGACATCGCAAAGTTGTGTTTTGCTCTGCCTAGTGGCCTAGAGCTTCGCAGGGTACGAAAAAAAAAAAAACGCACGGCGTCCTGAAGGGTATTTATTGAAGAAATCTGCTCTATACCGGATCATTGCTGGATGTGCAGCATTGTAACAGGCTGCATAGTACAATCGAATAAAGAGTATAACGTCAGAAAGCCCAAAATCCCAAACCCTCAACCGACAACTTTTGGGGCTTCATCAAGCAGCCGCCAGCTCTGAGCAGCCTGTGCTCCATGGGTTTAGGGTTTAGGGTTTAAGGTTTAGGGTTTAGGGTTTAAGGTTTAGGGTTTAAGTACATTTGAAGTTCTAGGGTTTAGGGTTTATAGGGTCTAGAGTTCCACCCATATTGGAAAATCTGAAAATGCAATCTGAAATGGCGTCGTAGAATTTATTATACGGCTCTTTGGAAAAGGATTTGGGAGGGTTTCCGGGCAGTTGTTAGACACAGTGTCAAGGATTGTGTAGATTACGGATTAAGGATTGGCCCGCAAATCTTAGGAACCACCCAGCGTGTTCAGCTCTCAAAAGTTCAAGTTCCAAATGATGTTCTGAAGAACCTTGTGTCTTTGTGTTCAATAGTTTTCCAATAATTAACGAACAAGGTGTAGGGCGAAGTTCTTAAGGTCTAGTGC
The DNA here is from genome assembly GCA_905231905.1 of Symbiodinium pilosum. Classification (NCBI taxonomy): domain Eukaryota; class Dinophyceae; order Suessiales; family Symbiodiniaceae; genus Symbiodinium; species Symbiodinium pilosum. The sequence goes on along the minus strand of CAJNIZ010001953.1, from coordinate 2,076 downwards.
TCAGGGTAAGATGGGGCACGGGCGATTCTAGAGATCGTAAGGACATTACAAGGTCTACATTAGGTGGACCCCCCACCCTGTAATAGTGGTATAATAGGAATATAAAGAGGACCCTAATATAGTTACTAGTATTCCTTATAGTCACTATTACAGGGTGGGGGGTTCTCCTAAGGTCTACATATTGTTTTGATAAATACTTGAAATCACATGCCGGCAAAGGGCATCTCCGCTTTAAGCAAGGTGGGTGATGTCTGGCCGCTGCTAGTGGCGTGCCCAGTGCCGTATCTGTGCGTGGAGGCTGACAGAAACTTTGCCTGGGGGAAAGCCTATTCCCTAGCCTGGGGGCCGGAATGTGGCATCTGCATCGCGCGGAAATGCTTTACAGCACGCTCTAGGGTTCAGGATTCAGTTGCCTCCAGTATGTACCAGGAAGAAATTATGTTATAACCAGGCAGTATCCCATCGTCCCTTGGAATCTCTTTAGCCCTAAACCATAGGGTATTTCGTAAGATGAATATTTCGTTCCTACCGGTCAGGGTTTCGAGGATGCGCCAGAAGTTTCAGCCAGGGTTTAGGGTTTCGGCCTACCTGGAACTTTATACTCCTTAATGGGGGGTTATATAGGGTTTAGAGTCTAGGGTCTAAACTCCTTAAAGGGGGCTGATTGAGGGGATTTTACAGGGCAGTATCACAGGAGTTCTTAAGGGGGATGCTAAGAGTTTAGATTATAGCTCTTATAACGTTCACCCAAGATGATACAGTGGCGACCATACATCCTAAACCTTACTTGGCGGTTCAGGCCGATTATACCCCAATAGTAGCTGTACCTGTAATACCCAGTTCCGAGCCCCCTTAATTCCTCTAATATGGGCATAGCTTGCTTAACAGTAGTTATCAGCTATAATTGGGTTATACCCTAAACCCTAAGCCCTAAACCCTGAATAACCTCCGCTGAAGCTCCAAGTGGATTTTAAGTCCGAGCCCCGTATGGTAAAGCTTGCCGGAGCAAGAGCTGCTCTGGTAGATATTTGAGCGGTAAACCCCTCCCCCAATTTTAAACTCCCATTGTGGTATAACATAATCTATGGGGAATATGTAATATTAGGGGGTGGGGGCGGTTAATACCAGGGGAAGGGACTAATTAATATGCAGATGATTGTACTAAGCTTGAACCTTCATTACAGGGTGGTTAGGAGAGTGGTTCAAGGGGGGTAGGTGGCCTAACAGTCCCAAAAGGTCCATGATTTTCCCTAGTACTCCCATGCGGTCTAGGGTTTAGGGTTGTAACTTGATCTTGACACCTGTAGTTGGCCAATGCCAACAATGCAGCAGTCAGCGTAACCGAGCTGCGAAGGTGCTACTACAGCTTTCCACAACTCATTCCAAATTTCCGAGGAGCATCCTTGTAATGCCTTTGTAATCTCCATCTAGCCCTGAGGTACCCTTTCAGAACATGCCCATAACCCTGAGCCCTAAACCTTGGGGTTCAAATGCCCAAATAATGCACGATCAGGGCCTAGGACACGCATGTTAGGACATTTCCCCTTACAGTTACTGTTCCCAGAATGGGTGATAGGATGAGACCACATAACGCCACCCCCTACGCCACACCTTAAGCCCGAAACCATGAACCGTAAGCCTGAAGCTAAGTCCTAACCCCTAAACCTTAATCCCCAAACCAGCCGAAACCTTCAAAGAAAGTCCAAGCCCGAATTTCAACCCGTCCTAAACTTCAAAGCGTATAAACCGTAAGCTCTAACAACCTAAAGCCTGAACGAAGTCTGTCAGACCTCCTGGCTGTCTCTTTTAACCCATGGTCACTGTGTAGTGGACAGGCACAGGCTTGTTGTGTCGGTTTTGGGCCTGGGTCTTGTAGGCTCATAGGGTTGAGGATCGAGAGACATTATAGGATTTATGGAAATAACAGCTTGTTTATATGAGCTATAGTCTAAACTCCTTAATGGGGGGTTCTATTAGGGGATCTATTAGGGGATTATATAGGGGATTAGAACGAAGCACGAGTCAGGAAAAAGAGGCACGAGTCAGGAAAAAGAAAGGCACGAGTCAGGAAAAAGA
>CAJNIZ010001952.1:10115-26711 GCA_905231905.1 Symbiodinium pilosum | reverse complement strand
TAAACCCGAAACCCTACACCCTATTCTGAACCACAAGTCCACTGACCTCAAACTTAGCTCAAGGCAAATGTCACCCACTACGTCTCCCTTCACTATTTCCCCTTCCTAGGTTCCCCTCCCCTTAATAACCTTTCTTTATCCTTGAGGCCCTAAACCCTAAACTCTGCACACTAAAACGAACAGCAACCTTGGTGGTAGGGGACCGGGGAGCCCATGCAAGTTCAGTTTCCCTAAGGGTCCAAGGACCCAAATAAAAGGGTTTTAGGGTCCCAAATACTATATATAATTAATATGAATGGTATTTAGGCCCTAAAACCCAACTATTTGGGTCCTTGGACCCTTAGGGAGTCTGATGCTGACGGAGACCCACGAACCCGTGCCCTAGATGTAAGCACCAAACTTGAGGCAACAGGTCCATCTCTGGAGGCCATGCCACGCGTTTTAGGGCGTCGAGTTTAAGGTTCAGGGCTTAAGGCTTAGGTTTAAGATTTAGGGTTTAGGGCCCAGGGTTTCGAGAAAGTTTAGGGTTTAAGGTTTATGGTTTAGGGTTTAAGCTCAACATTTCTCCGTAGGAGCACCCCGCGATGTTGAAAGAAGTCCCTCAGCCGTGAACCATTGATAGCATCCGAAAATAAGCCCCTCCAATGTACTGTAGGACTCCCCGCAAAAAGAGGCACCCGATGTTTGGAAACCCTCAAACCCTGATACGTATCTTTATGGAACCCTATATCAAGCCATACTTCCTAGGCATAGCCCATAAGGTCATGTGGGCTACATGTAAACCATGCTGTAAACAATGTCAACCCCATATAACCCCTGTAGACCCACAATGCCAGGTCCAGGACACTAAGCAGTGGGTTTTGATGTAGACCCCGGCAAGGTCCTTTGTCGGCATTTTCTTGCTGCATGTTGGTGGGGAGTGGAAAACCACATGAAAAGGCGAATGGAAGTGACATGGACACTGGGAGTGCATCAGTGTATATAGATATTTGAGGTTTAGGCTCTTTCCCCGTGGCAAAAGCTGCGAAGTACGTAGTATCAAAGGAGTAGTAGATGCAGCGAAGTACCGATAGCAGTAGCAGTGGCAGAAGCAGCTGTAGTCGCGGTCCTAACGCGCATCTGGCAGCAATAGGAGCGTTGGTAGCAACTGAAGTGGCGGCCGCGACTCCTAAGCCCTAAACGCAAGACCCTAAATAAACCCTAAGCCCCAAACCCTACCTGCACCCCAAAAGCATGTAAAATAATAGCCCTAAAAACAGCCCCAAAGGCCATTATCCTACATACTTTTGGGTTCAGGTAAACCTTAAGCCCTATCACCATGTAACAATGTACCAGACAAAACCTGCACTCCTGGCCACGCTTCTCACAACTAACTAGTCTAGGGTAAGGGTTTACCTAAACCCCAAAAGTATGTAAAATCATAGCCCTAAACCCACATTAACAGCCATAGGTCATCATTTTACATACTTTTGGTGTCCAGGTAGGGTTGAGGGCCTAAAGAAGTAGAACAACCACAATCAAATGGAAAAAAGTGGAGACTGAAATCGGAACTGGCTTATGTAGGGGTTTCAGAGAGTTCATGGGGCAGCCTGAACTATTGGAACAGAGTTTCAGGGCATTTCCTGCCAATTCTGAGAGGGTTGCATGGGGATAGTATTATTAGGCTTTACCCTGAACCCTAAACAGCAGAGTCTCGGCACAACTTCTTGCATCCTTAACCCTTAGATACAGGTAATTCAAACGAGCTTCGAAACTTTAGGCTAGGGTTTAGGGGTTTGGGGTTTAGGGGTTTAGGACTCTCAACCAAGACATAACCCTAAACCCGAAACCCAAAACCCTTGCCAAGACCAAATCTAAAGTTGGAACCTCACGTAAGAAACCCTTAAAGGAGGCCTCCGAAAGGTCTCCTTAATTCAGGGTCAAGAATGTCAAGAGGGTTTAGGGTTTAGGGTTTAGGGTCAAGAATGTCAAGGAGGCCTCCTAATTGTCCTTATACAATCAAAGAAAAGCACAAAAAGTGGAAGCAATACAGTCACAAAGCCCCCAACGAAAAGAGGAAAAAACAGCAAACTGTACAATCTCGGCTTGCACCGATCCAGGATCTAGGGTTTTATTGGCTTGCCGCGGGTTATGGGTGCAAAAACAGTGGGGCGCTTATAGGGGGTTCCATAGGGATGTGTAGTGTAGGGCTGCGATTTAGGAGGTTTCCAGAAATAGGGGGAGAGGTCGGTACAACAAGGGCTATAGTACAATGGGATAATTAAGTAAGGCGTATCCAGAGCTGCTTCCTTACTGCGTGACTTGAGATTCCAATGAGGGTTTAAGGTTGCGGGCTAATAACCATAATAGTAAGAACAATGATCGTAATAATAATAGTAATAACCGTCAAAAATGCAGCCATGATAGTAATCAACATAACGATAATAAGAAATTACGAATAATAATGATAATTAATAATACTAATAAATACAGCATCAATTAAACAAGTAATCATAATCATAATGAATACTAATAATGGGTACGCTTTGGAGTCATAAGCCAGGCATCAAGAGTCGCACTCAGCAAGCGGCGGTTGTTTAAGTCCCCACCGCACGCGTCCACAAGCTTGGCGTACCTTGGTCGACGGTTTAGAGTTTAGGGTGTAAGGTTTACAGTTTAGGGTGTAGGGTTTTGGGTACTTTGGTTGACATTCCGAAGGGGTTCCAAATAAGCTGTAGTCTAAACTCCTTAAAGAGGGTTCTATAGGTTTTAGAGTTGAGGGTTTAAGGTCTAAACCCTTTAAAGATGGCTATACAAGGGATTGTATAGGGTTTAGGGTCTCAACCCCTTGAAGGGATTATATAGGTGATTTTAGGGGATGCAAAAGGGGCGTAATATAGGGCTTACTAATATAAGGGGGATACTCCTACAGAAAACGGTGGCTTGAAAAGACGTAGCTCTCATGAAGTGGTGGGCAGAGGTGAGTCAAGATTCCAAACGTCAATTGAGTAGTGTTTTTACGGTGGATGAACCTAGTAAGATTACATTCCTTATACTAGACCCCAAAAGGAGGATGTAATCTTACTCGACAATGGGTACCATAGTATCCCCAAATAAAATACTACTCACTTCTTGGTGCAAATCCTGATGCTCCCTTTGACAGCAGGCTTCGGGTTTGTCAGGACAAGAGGTTTAGGGCGCAGAAACAAAGTTTTGGGGTTCAAACTGAAGGTTTGGGACTTTGTGTGTTGAGGTTTAGATGTTAAGCGTCTAGGTTGGGTACTGCCCCCACCCAGTCACAGTCCATACTGGGGGTCCTATTAAGGGCTATATATAACCATATTATATCGATTATCCAACTGTTAGTGAGGGGGGCAGTACCCAACGTCTAGGTGAGAAGTATTCACAGCATTAGACCCTGTTTCTTTGGAATATCTTATGCACGTGCGAAAAACTTGCAAGCGCGTTAAAGCTCAGTCAAAGTGGAAAGGAGCCAGGGTAGAAGGGTCTTGATGTTTTTATAGACCTTTGGACCTTTGGGACCTAGGGCTGTAACATTGCTGTGACTCATAAACTAAATGCTTAGACAAACTCCCCAAAAAAACTGTCTCCCCGGGCTGGATTCGAGGGCCAGGAAAGCGTCACGTGCAGCCAAATCTGTGCTTCTTCATGATGTGATTCTTCTTGACAAACGTTGAAGACCAAAGTATCCCCAATTGCGTGTCCACCTGGCCCAATTGTTTCTCATGACTCTGCTGTAAATTGGATAGTCACAACCCAAACCCAAAAGCCCAAACTCCAAATAAGGGTCCCGAAATTCCAAACAGTCCCTACGAATCCTCAATGGCACACCTATAGGCTCCTCATTTTCCCTATGATGCCCTGGAGTCCTCAGGAAACACCCTAAACCCTCAACTACAAACACTAGATCGAACAAAATGTACCATAAACTCTCAAGCCTAACCTTTGACCTCAAAGCCTAAAACCCCAAGCCCTTACCCCAAGCCGCAAACCCTAAACTCTAAACTTTAAGCCCCAAACCCCAAACTCAAAACCCAAATCCCCAACCCTAAATCCTATAGTAGTTTCCACTTCATTTTCCATTATTCCCATATAACCTCAATATAAACCCTCTATAATCCAAAATAACCCCTATATAACCCCAATATAACCCCTATATTCCCTGTAGTTTCCATTTTCTTTTCCATTATCCCTATATAACCCCAATATAACCCCCTATAATCCGAACACCCTCTCACCCTAAACCCTAAACCCTAAACCCTAACCCCCAAAACCCTAAATTTAGCTGGGCAACTCATCCTCGAGAGCCCGTAGGGCTGCCGCATTGGCAGCTGCTCCCCCCGAAAATGGAAGCGCAGACCTCACTGTTTCGATTTAGGGTCTAGGTTTTAGGGTTTAGTACATGTTTGGGGGCCCTATAAGAAGCAATTTCTTGTGGATTTGGGAGGATTATATAGAGATTAGTGTTGAAAGCAAATCGACTTTGGAAACTCCTGGCTCAGGATGTTGAATCCCCAAAGTGGCTTTCAGGCTGTTTTTTTACAGGTTTGGAGTCATTGGTTTACATACGAATGCTGTCCAGGTAGGTTTTAGGGCTTACTGTACATACTCCAATGAGTTTAGGGTTGGGGTTTTTCAGCCACATGGATGAGAGGGCCCCAAAGGCGCTCGCAGCAGAAGCATCAAAAGATCTCTGGGAACAAGTCTGAGCCGGTCTGGTGGTTTAGGGTTCAGGGTTGGGGGTTTAGGGTTTAGGGCTCAGGTTTAGGATTTAGAATTTAGGGTTTACGGAGTATAAGTTATAGGGTTCTCGTGTCACCCCTCAGAACCCTAAGCCCTGAACCTCAAACCTCCGTTCCTGACTCAGCCTGCCAAGTGGTTTCCTCACGCCACAATGGAGCCGTTCGATCAAAATGAGATCCCTCATGATAATATGACCCTAGGGGTCCAAGTACCCAATAATCATATACATGCCCAGAACCTGTACTATGATTACTATTACCCAAAACCCAAGTCCTAAGTCATTGGCTACTTGCACCCTCTGGTTTAAGCACCCCCTCAACCATCGGTCACCGCCCAAAATTACATGTTACCCATATCAAAGCGCCTATATAGCGGGGGTAGGCGAAGGGTGTTTCATATCAAGAGGAGATTACTTACGCTTGGGGACCCGAAAATCCTGGGTTTAGGGTTTAGGGTGGCCTGCCCTTGAAAGAAGATCAAAAATGTGCTGCGAAAACCCTGATAATGGAAAAAGGCAATTATTCTGTATGCTTTGGGTTTCAGGTACCTTACCTACCCGCACTGAACAATTTATCACCCATTGTCCTTCGTTGACTCAGAACTCTGTGACTACACTTTGTCGGTGACAGAATGTCGTAACAGCAACTTGTTCTTGACCTTGTCCCACTTCAGTGATTGTGATTCCCAGTGCCAGTTGGCCACGTCCACAGAACTAAGCCCGAATGAAACCCTAAACAATCAATAGCCCTAAACCCTAAGCCTTAAACCCTAGTCAAACCCTAAGTCCCAAACCGCTTCCCCTTGCTCCTCACCGACTACGATGGTTTGCAAAAAAATAAAAAGTGCCGCCAGACTGCAACTTCGGTTGGGCCCCACGCCACACGATTTTGGGTTTAGGGTTTAGAGTTTGAGGTCTAGGGTTTAGGGCTTTGGGTTCAGGATTTAGAGTTTGGGGTTTCGGGTTTAGAGTTGAGGGGTTAGAGTTTAGGGTCTAGGGCTTAGAGTTCAGGGTTTAGGGATGATCGCGGCAAGCTGCACATTCTTTGTCGTGGTTGTGACAATCGTGCTGTAGTCGTGGCAACCGCCTGCTTGTCGCCGACAAAGTTGATGTTCCCCAAACCCAGTGTCACTGTGAAGGGTTTTGGGTCTGAGGGTATACTTATGTATATATCCGTAAATACTATATGCATATACATGATCTTGCACGGAACCGTATGCACGCCACTCCTACGTAACCCTACTTCGCATTGAGTCTTTCGCGCCATGTTCCACATGCTCATGTATCCTTCTAAGAACTTAGGCTGCGCAACTGCAAACCCTGAACCTAAGCTCCAAACCCTGTACGCTGAGCCCTATATCTGGGAGTAAGCCGGTAAGTCCTGAACCCTAAACCCTATGCCTGGGATACTGCCCCCACCCAGTAACAGTCTATATTAGGGGTCCTAGTAAGGGCTATATATAACCGTATTATTATTGTTATCCAACTGTTGCTGAGTGGGGGCAGTACCCAACCTATGCCCTTCATGGACTCTATTTCATTAAGTTTAGGGTTTAAGGTTTCGGGTTTAGGTGGTAGTTCCAGAAATTCAGGGCCTCAATATTCACTCCAAAGCACTAGAACCCTTATTCTGGGAATACCCAAAGGGACCCAGAATTTTTGGAAACCTGATGCCCTTAACTCCGTATATGCCTATACATCCCTATAGAACATAGAGCCAGCAGTAACCCCCCAACCCTAAACCCTATACTCCCCCTGAAGTAGATAGAATATGGCTTTGGGAATGTTATAATAAGATCCCCATATACCCTATATTCATCTATATTCTGTCTACCTAGCAAAAACTACAAACTCTAAACCTCCTCCAAATACACTTCGCCAGGATGCCATGGAAAGCTTGCTGCGACCTCCGGCTCCATATCCGGCGAAGTTACCGCCTCCTGGGTTTTGGGGTTGGCTTAGGGTTTAGGGTTTGGGGTTTAGGGGGCTACTTGGAAAGCCCCAAACCCCAAACCCTAACGCGTAATCCTTGAATCCCAACCTCTATTTTTAGGGGTTCATGCTCAAGGAGAGGTTTAGGATTTAGCATCTGGGAGTACAGGGTGTAGGGTTAAGGCTTAGGGTTCAGGGATTCGGTTCTAGTGTTAAGCGCGGCCGAAAGGGTTCACGTTGCCATATAACCAGTACTCGGGCGTAAGAATAATTACATGGACTCGTTGAGGAATGGATGTAAGGACTCGGGTCTATAAGCCATGCCACGCTGCTCCCAACATAGGCACCCTGTCAAATTTCACCATCCGTTCCCTCGGCCTTTAAGTGTATATGTTATGCCTACACTGGGCCCTAAAGTCTATAAATGGTAGCTGCATTAAGCTTCTTGGAGCCTTTGGGATTGAGTGGAAAAGCAGCGCCCTAAACCCTAAACTCTAGACCAGTGTCTTGCCTGAATTCGGGAGAAGGCGTTAATGGCCAATGAAACCAACCCCCCCCCCCGTTAGGCTTTAGGGTTTCAAGTTTAGGGTTTAAATGCCTAAGCCTTAAACCCTGAACCCTAAGCCCCAAGCCATTAAGAGCCCTAGCTTGAGGCATGTTAGCCCTAGGCAGGAAAGCATTGAAAATACGACCACGATCCCCTAAACCCTACAGGTTCATTCTAGGGTTTAGGGCTTATAGGGTCTAGAGTGAAATGTTTGGGGTTTAGGGTTCAGGATCATTGTAACCTGTTTTGGGCACCACTATGAACCGCAACAGCATCTCAGAAGAGCAGGTATTAGGGTTTAGGGTTCGAGATTCTGAGCCTAGTAGGAAGCTAAATTACCTACAACCCTGGAGTCTATGATCTTACTACCCGGCCTTCTACTCAGATCTTGAACTCCAGGCCTGAAACACCCCGCAGCGAAACCATCCGAAACCCAAATCCTCGAAAAAGTAAGGCTCTGAAGGAGTGTGGGTTTAGGGTTTAGGGAGCGCTACGTCCTGAAGAAAAAGCTCTGAAAATATTTCAGAGTCCTGAGCCTCCAGCAAGGCCTTGGCGGCATTTTCTAAAACCCTAACGCCCAAAAAAAAGATCTGAAGCAATCTCCAACCTCTATCCCTGAGACCTTAAACCCTCAACTCTCAGCAAGGCTCTGAAGGAAGTTCAGCAGGATCAGGCTCAGGTGCAGTCCTATCTGCCCTGCTCCGGCACAGCGATCGAAGTTCGGCCTCCAGGAGATGTATGGCGTTGGGGTCGACAGGGCTTGGGGTGTGGGTTTGTGTTTACACAAACAAAAAGATCGATCGATAGATAGATAGATAGATGGATAAAGAGATAGATAGAGAGAGAGGCTTGGGTTGTGAGGGTTTAGTGCCAACGCTTCCGTCGTCCTTAGGTAATAGGGTCGTTAAGAGCGTAGGGTAAAGTTTAAGGCCTACCATCAACCATCCCTGAAGCAAAGGGAAGATCATGACTGCCCCAACCCCCGAAACCCTAAACCCCGAAACCCTACACCCCTAAACCCTAAACCCCTAAACCACATATGGGCTTCCACTGTGAGCCTTAAACCTTGGGCCTAGTGCATGTAGGGTTAGGGTTTAGGATTTAGGATGTTAGGTTTAGGGTTTAGTAGTTAGAGCTTAGGGTTAAGGGGAGTGCATGTTCCACATAAACCATTAGGGTTCAGGGTTTAGGGGTTTGGGGTTTTGGTTTTCATACGCCGCGGTGTCGAACCTTGGAAGAATCCCGTGGAGACCCACATAGGCACCTTTTACACCAGAAGCAATTTTTACAGTAGCTCTGAGGGCCTTCACATTTAGTCTTGGAGAGGGTAATTATTGAATTCATTCGTCTTACCTTTGGTCAATGAAGGAATGGAAGAGAACATGGAAACTACTATAATGGGTTATAATTGTAAAGGGACTACTATGAGAATCCATTCCTTCATTCCAAGCTAAACCCTAAACCCTGGCTCTGAAGCCCTTCGCCCGTAGACCAACCCTAAGAATCCCCGAGCCTTACTTGGAGGGCCTAGAATGGGCATAACCCTGGTTACTATATGGCTTGGGGGGGGGTATTAGCCTACTTTCTAAGTCCCCCTCGCCCTCCAAGTTTTTGCTGCGAAGCAGCCCGTGACAAACCATACTACTCATTATGCATCCAGATGAGCTATAGTAAGCTCAATAAAAAAGGTTATCCAGGGGATTATATCGGGGAGGTGTATAGGGGAGTACTATACCCTAAAGCCTAAACCCTAAACCGCTATTCGGGTTATGAAGGGGCATTCCATTCAATTGGAGACCACCTCGGCATGCGCAAATGCATCGTGTCGGCCTTCCAGCGCCGCCTGACTAAGCATGAACAGATGAGCAACCTTTTGGACGGTATTTCGGGGTAATAAAGGAATAATGGAAAACAAGATGGAAACTAGTATTTAGGGTTTAGGGTATGTAAAATACCTTACCCAGAAAGAGGATATAATCTTACTCTATCCTGGATAACTGCCATAGTATCCCCAAATAAAATACTACTCAGATTGCTTCAGGCATGCAGGGGTGTTGGGGAGGTCGGTCGGGTTTTGGAGTTTGGGGGCATATTGGGGTGCAGGGGTGTTGGGGCCGAGGGGCCTCATAAGGCCTTCCGGGAATTGAGGATTTCGAGCCTTCTTAAACAGGAACCCACATGATTTGGACTTCCTGATTTTGGGCAACTACTGTTGTGCAGACTCTCCCCCATCAACAGGGGCGTGCCATATAAGAGCTTGCAAACATGCTGTTCACGTGAAACACTCGTTCATATTCCTTTCATATGACTCTTTGAACATACGAAAGGAAGACACATGTTTATAGATGGTACTTGGCCTAAAGTACTGCTCATTATAACCGGAGCCTCACCATAAGGACCCGCGTCACAACGAACTTAGGGAGATGCCATATACGATTATTATACACCATCAGCAAAACTCGATCAGAGCTGTTTACATGCTACTTCATTGCCCTAAGGGTCCAAGGACTCAAATAATAGGGATCTAGGCCCCAAATACTATAATGTTAATGGTACTTGGGCCCTAAAACCCTATTATTTGGGTCCTTGGACCCTTAAGGTTGAGCATGGCCCGGCACGGTAACTCTACTGCAGGGGCAGTCCTTAATACCCGCTTGAGACACATAGGTATATAGGGGTTTCCCAAAATGAGGGGTACCTTTTGGGGGTCCCCAGAATAAGGGCTACAGTCTATTAGGGAAACTACCATATGTGGATATATACCCTAAAGCCCGAAACATGAAACCCCAAAATTCCAAAAGCCGAAAACCTCCATCCAGACAGGCCAAAGCCTAAACCCCTAAATGCCTAAGCCTTAAGCCAACCCTAAGGGTCCAAGGACCTAAATAATAGGGCTTTAGGGCGCAAATACCATTAATATTATGGTATTTAGGCCCTAAAACCCTATTATTTAGGTCCTTGGACCCTTAGGGCAATCTTCGAATCAAGCTTTGCGCGCCTTGCCAAGCTCGGATACCAGCGCAACAACACCCTGCTCAAGCAGCGTGAACTTGGGTTTAAGGTCAGAGGTTAGGTTTAGACTGCAGGGTCTAGCGTTTAGGGTTGAAGTGCTAGGGTTCGGGGCGTTTGGGTTAGGGGTGGGGGTTTGGCTTGCCAATTGTGAGGCGCCGGGCCTTCTGTCCCTAGAAGCTCATGCACACAGATAGTAGTAGTAGTTTCAGGGGCTGTAGATTATTCACCCTCTCCCACAGGTCTATTTGAAAAGGGCCGCAGGCTTCATAGGACTGAACCCTCAAGCTATATCCATTAGGGTTTAGGGTAAACCCTGGACCCCAAACCCTAAACATGCTAAGTCCCTGTAAGCCCTAGTTGCTTGGTAATTTGACTTCTCTGCGCCTGGGCAGGAAGCCAGACCCGTAAATAATGTTTGAGATCTAGGGTTTCTAGGGTTTAGGGATCCTGGGGGTGTAGGTTCAGGGCCCATAAGGGTTGGGGCTTTGGGGGGTTTAGACATTTAGGTTTTTAAGGTTTAGCGAGTAAGGGTTCTAGGGTTGAGCTTCAGGGCTTTGAGGGGTGATCAAGCTTAAGAAATAAACTCAGGGTAATGGAAAAGAACATGGAAACTCCTATAGTATATAGGGGTCATATAGAGGATAATGGAAAAGAGAATGGAAACTGATATTTAGGGTTTGGGGTTTAGCATTTCCGGCTTTAGACTCAGGTTCTGGGGTTTGGGGCTTCGGGATTGAGATCTAGGATTCCGTGGTGCGACGGCTTTAGGGATGCAGGGTCCAGGGAATGAGCGTTTGGGTTTGAAGGTTTAGGGCTTAGGAATTTTGATTTTGAGTGTGTCATCAGAATTTAGTCAGAAGGTCTCTGAACATAGTGGCTCGCTGGCACCTATAGGGATAAAAAAACGAAATTGACACCATGTGAGCTATAGTCTACTCTCCTAGTATCCCCCGTGATATCCCCTATAATACTCCCCTATATAATCCCCCTTACGGAATTTGGACTATAGCTCATGTGGTTCTCCCTTTGGGATTGAACAAGGATCAGCTTCAGAAACTCAACACAACGATCGCCTAGTTGTTTTCCCACCACGATTGCTACTTTTGGATGTACTTACTTGATCCTATGCTAATACTTCTGAATCTTGCGTGAGCTTACCTGAGCTTACCTGAGCATCCAGGAAGTTCGCTAAAGCCATAAACCGCTGAACGCTACACCCTACACCTGAATCAAGAAGCCCTTCAGCCCGAATCACCTCCTAAATCTGCAAATCACGAGCCCCCAAGTCAAATGTAGAAGCCTGTAATCTCTCTCAGAACCAGCGGTTCAAAGACGAGAGTATTCTGACTATTTGAATTGGGAAACCCAAATCCTAAACCCGAATTCTTAAACCTTAATCCCTACCTGAACCACAACAGTAGCTTAGGTAAAAGAAAAGCCCAGCACACGTAAAAACAGCTGAAAAGGCATGTGTTTTACATACTTTTTGGGTTCAGGTAGTCCTCAAGTCCCCAGCCCTAAACTCTAAAGCCCGGACCCCCTAAACCCTAAACCACTACCTAAACCCCAAAAGTATGTAAAATAATAGCCCTAAACCCCTAATAATAGCCATAAAGGCCATTATTTCACATACTTTTTGGGGTCCAGGTAGTCCCAAAGCGCCATCCGACCCTGCGCCCTACGCCTCTCCAGGTGCTCGCCGCCGTGCCGCAGCGTGGCAAACCCCACGTAGATCTGCGACCTCGAGGTTTACAGCTTGCGGCACCCTAAACCCTAAACCCGGTTAAGGTTTAGGAAGCCACTAGTATAATTGGGAGTTTAGGGCCTAAGGACGGAAATTGCACGCACCTTCTTACCAACTACTTGTTTCAAACTGTCATATCTGACCTAAACCCAATTCCAAAAACCCAAAGCTTGATACCTACAGCCCTCCCCTAAACGTGCATATTAATACGAAGATCTGAAACTGACAGCCCAAAGCCTGAGCAGAACTGCGCGGCCACCTAGCCTGGACCCTGACCCTCACCTATCTGCAAGTACGTGTATCACAGCTTTTTGGAATACATCTAAGATAGTGCTTACATGGGGTAATCAGGTGGTGAAGATGCTGCTGTATCAGTGACTGTATCATCTCGGGATACAAGTCAGCCCAACCCCAAACACTAAACCTTCAAACACCCCGGATTGCTCCCTGGGCTGCAAACGATGGCATCGAAGCTGGCGGAATCGGCTGCCAATACAGCAGCTCCTAGGCGTTTCTCCAACCTCAGTAAAGTTATACTGTGGATGCCGGAGGTCTTACCACAGCTTGTAGACATGTGTAAAACCTTAGCCCCACAACCCTAAATCTTGTAAACCGCAAACCCCTACCCCAATTTTTACCGTGCTTTGGGATCGCAAATGATGTAAGACGTCCTGCATCCACTGTAGTGTTTGTTCATGTTTACTTGGAATGTCCGGGCACGTAGACAGTAGGTAAGGCTTTGCGGCTCAACGTTTACATTCGCGGGGACTTAGCAAGTAGGTAAGGGATGGGAATAACAGGGTTACTTCATGGCTTCAAGGGGTCATACATACACTTTCTACGTCCCGCTGACCCTGGATGTACGGCTTCGGAATCACAAATGGGCGTAGGGTTCAGAAACCAATGTTTAGGAATTACACTCCCCCTAACTAATATGGAGGCACCAAAGGGGCGCCAGGAAGTCTCGAGTCCCTTGAAAAGCCATCCTCTAAACTCCTAGTAGCCCACTTAGCAAGCCCTACAGTACTCCCCTATGTAGTCCCCTTTATAACCCCCCTTTGAGGAGTTTAGACTATAATTCATGTCAGCATCCATGTTTGTTCGGGGGAGCGTAGGCCCTCAGCTCACTGTGCTGCAGCGGTCTGTGGGTAATTTGCGAGGTGACACAGTCGCATCCTTCTGATGGGTTTTCTGGCAGGCAACGCACAAGAAAAGCAGCACACTACTTCCCAGAGTGCTTGCCATGCGTGTTGGCTTACTTGGGCGTGTTGCTTCACATTTAGGGGCCTGTGAAGCGCGGTTTAGGGTCCCAAGATAACAAAGGTGCGCGGGAACTCTTGGGCGCATGAATACATAACCCTATAGAACCCCTATAGAACCTCGATAGAATCCCTATAGCACCCCTATAAGAGCACCCCGGAAGAAGCCCAATAGCAGCCCTATAGAACCCCTATGACATGGACATTGGGGGTACACCCTCAAAAGTGCAATGGCAAAGCTAGAACCCTAAACCAGCAATTTAGGGCTTAGGGTTTGGGGTTTAAGGTTTGGGGATTTGGGTTTAGGGTTTGGGGTTTAGGGCGTCTACCTGGCTGAGTATCCCTGCGCCACTTCCAGGGATCTGTGGGTGGCGGCACATCCTGCGCCCGGCGTGTTGCCCAAGAAGCCATTGAAGCTGGGTTTTCTTCAAAACCCACCCCTACGATGTGAGACATCACACAGGTTTCCCTCACCGCAGGCTTGGGGACAGCATATACCCTAAACCGTATACATGTATACATATGTATATATATATATATAGATATGTAGAAATATATTTTTAGGGCTTAGGGCTTAGGGCTTAAGGTTTAGGGGTTTATGTTTTTCCATTCCTCGTTTAGCCCCCTCACCCTCCCAGTATTCTTCGACAGCGCAAGATAAATATTCCCAATTTGGACAGACACCCTACGTAAACAGCGCCAAAGAAAGAGAAGTTGGAACACAACCTGGAGGTTTCTTGTAGGTTGTCTTCTCTGGGGCCACTGTGGATTTTCCAGACCCAAAACCTTTAAACCCTACACCAGAAACGCGAAACCGACTAATCTATCTGAACACCTCATCCATGCGAAGCCGCGCCGCTCCACACTGGCGGCAGAAGCAAACCGCAGCGAAGCTCGTCGCATGGCTCAGTTCGAGCCCATAAACAAGGTTCAGTAAATCCTAGACCTTAACCTAAATTCTAAACTGAAAAATAGGGTTTAGGTCTTAGGGCTATGTTTAGGGCTCAGCGTTTGAGAGTTCAGCGGGCTTCCCTATAGCCTAAGCCCGTCTGCTCATGACCGGATTCTATAACACTACTTATAACTGGGAGTACTCCTATGATGCCATCTGGGGAGATCATGTATGAAGGATGACAAACGCAGTGCTAAGCAGTTGATACAAGTCCCAAGAACCTTCAAGTAGCCCAAAGGATCCAAGTACCCAATAATTAAGGATTTGGGTTTTGGGTAATAGTAATTATAGTACAGGTTTTGGGCATGTATATGATTATTGGGTACTTGGACCCTTAGGGCATGGCCTTGGGCTTAAGCTCCGTAATGTCAAGGCTGGGCCGGTTGAAGGGTATGGGGCGTTCGTAGGATTTCTTTTGTGGGGGCTTTGTTGTTTTTGCTTAAGGCTTGAAATTTGTCAGCCTGGTTTTAGGGGTAGAGGTGGCGCAGTGAGCTTGGGGAAAGGCTAGGCGCCTTTCCTCGACTAGAAGTATCCAGGCTTAGGGTTCAGGGCTCGGGTGTTCCAATCTTTACCAAGCTTTTCAACCTGCCCTGAAAGTACTGCAAGCCCTCATGCGCGTGCTCTGGGTTTGGAAGATGTGCCTTCCAAACATGTGATACTTCATCGTGGGGTTGAAGCACTAAATGCTGCACACTACAGCACTTTTGTTGATCCTAATACTTACAACAACAGCCTTTAAGCTCAACATAGTGGTCCGCAGCGGTAGTTTCCAAAAATGCGGGGACCCCAATATAGACCCCAGAATATCCTTCCTATAGGGACCCTCACAAAGGTACCCCTTATTTTTGGAAACCCATTTGTTTGGCACGACCGCCAAGAAGCATGTTCAAAGCTTCGACGCCCAGGCGAGCGTCTTGAAAACGTTGGATCCCTTTTTGGAAAATCTGAGCGGCCTCCCGAGATCAACAAGACATTTGCCAAAGGTGTATCAGATAGGCGTTGCCATCAAAACGAAACGCACAATATTACCTCCGAAGGGTCTATGTGTAAGTCTAAGTACCATACTCCGACAAAACCTGTACTACAAGTACCAATCCACCAACATACCAGCACGACAGCATGACCAAGACGAGGTGATCAGTCACGACTTGCTAACCCTAAACCCTATAAACCCTAAACCCGAAACCCTAAACCCTAAACCCCAAATTCTTCGGCTCTACTGTGCCAATCTCGAAGCCAGGTTGTCGCAAAGGTCAGGACATTATGGTAAGTGCTGCAAATCCTGCATGAAACTGCGGTTTAAAGTTTTAGGGTTCAGGGTTTGGGGTTTAGGGTTTGGGGGTTAGGGCCTTATACCTTGCGACTAGTGTTCTACGTGGCAGTTAGGACGCCGGCTCGGCTTAACCCTTTAGCTACCTAAAACAGGAGTACCTGGACCCCAAAAGTATGTAAAATGATGGCCTTTATGGCTGTTATTGGGGGCTTTAGGGCTATTATTTTGCATACTTTTGAGATTTAGGCATAAGGGATTCCCAAAAAGTTAAGCATCTCAGGTCCAAGCTAATTCCCAAGGAGTGTTGTTTTGGTCTAGTAAGATCATGCAGACCTTTCTGAATATCATAACCTACTTTGCATCTTTTGCATCTCTCCTTCTCCCTTGTCGGAGATCACATCCTTTTACACTATATAACCGCGGCAATCATTTCGATATAATCCCCATATCACCCAGACATCATCCTGAGTATGGGCTGGTGATCCTCGAACTTTGGTGGTGCTTCGACTGAGGGCAAACCCGAGATGGTACTGATTGGTTCAGAGGGCTCGGGGTTCAGGGCTTAGAGGTTCATAGGACGTAGTAGCCACTTACAACGGGGCTTATAAATCCTCTGAAAATCAGTAGGGTGATAGCCCCAATTACAAGTAGTTACAAAGTCCCTAAACCCTAAACCCTAAACAACCTTCAAGTTATGCATGTCGGGACGCCCCCGGAACTCGAGAATAGACACATGTAAAGACCCGCCCAAACCAGTGTTTTAAACACAGCGCTGAGGTATCTTTGAAGTATTACATCCTAAAACTAGAAGGGATTGCAAACCCTAAGGGTCCAAGAACGACTCAAATAGTATGGAGCTAGTAGCCCCAGATACTATAATACCAACGGTATCTGGGCCCTAAAACCCTATTATTTGGGTCCTTGGACCCTAAAGGAAAGGAATGTTGTGCGTGGTTCTTGAAAAACCTTAGTCTTTTTTCAAGAAAAATGGCGAACATTGGCCGAAGTGAATGGATGCTTCGTTTAGGGTTTAGGGATTTAGGGTTTAAGGGTTTAGGGGTTTAGGGTTTAGGGGTTTAGGGGTTTAGGATTTAGGGGTTTAGGGGTTTAGTGTTTAGGGGTTTCGGGGTTTAGGG
>CAJNIZ010001952.1:0-10041 GCA_905231905.1 Symbiodinium pilosum | reverse complement strand
TTTAGGGTTTAGGGGTTTAGGAAAGTTCTTTCCACAATCCTCTATCCCCCCCAGAATCATGGAAACCTCGTCATAAGGACCCCCGCATGAGGCACGTTTCCCATGTGAAACCAGCTAGAGAACCCAGAATGGCGAGGCAACTTGACGATGAAATGTTCCGTCTGCTTCCTGGTTCTTTATTAGGGAATAAGGAAATACAATCTCTATGGTATCCCTATGTCGTATATTCCCTTTTTCCGTACTACGATCCCCCAGTAAGTCAGTCCACATTTGTGAATACCAAGCTGCAGCATACCTACCTTCCAAGTTGAAGTCCTGAATGTGTATGGGCTGCTCTCAAAATCTAATTCCCCTTTTGGTGATATTTTAACGAACTGCCCATATCTCACCAAAAGGATGCCAGCACAGTTCCCAGCCAGTGGCCTTGTAGTCCGCGGATGGTGTAGAAAGACCTGGGAACTGAATAGCTGCAATAACGTTTTCTTGTGTACTACTCATTATTCTTACTGTTATTCTTCTGATTGTTGATGCCTTTTTGGTGGTGCTGCCTGTGGCATTGGCAGTGGCGGCGGCGTGCCCACCCCACCACTCCCACGCTTGATGCTGGGAGTGGCTGTTTGGAGGCTTATATACAAATATAGTATATGTACTCATATTTATATGTATATCTATATTTATGTTTATACGTACCCTAAACCCTAAACCCCTAAACTTACATTGGTACTTATATTATATACAACTCGTCTACATGGACGCTTTGGGGTGCAAGCGCGAGCCTGTTGCCCGGAGCTTCGGTCACCAGCCAGTCGTTGGAGCCGCCTACAAAAAGGAGGATCAAAGAGGGTTTGGGGGCTTTAGGGTTTAGGTTTTGGGGTTTAGGATTTAGGTTTTGGGGTTTGGGGTTTAGGTCTTGAGGTTTAGGGTTTAGGTTTTGGGGTTTAGGGTTTAGGTTTTGGGGTTTAGGGTTTAGGTTTTGGGGTTTCGGGTCTAGGGTTTAGGCTTTGGGGTTTAGGGCTTAAGGTACATAAGGGTAGAGGTGTACATTGGGGTTTTAGGGATGCGGGTATACGAGATAATTCAGAATCAAATGGACAAGAAAGACAAGAACATGAAAAATGAGACGAAAACTGTGATGATAGTAGAATGGCTTATAGGGATCCAAGTATGGAAATAATACCTACATGTGGCCCTAAAGTTTGAACATATTACCTACCTTGGGCTATTTGGATCCCTATGATAAAAGGGTCCAAGTACTCAAGATTCACTCAGATACTGTTACCCAAAGCCCAAGTAATCAAGTATTGGGCACTTGGACTCTTAGAGCAAGGCTTTACAGCCAGGTTATCGCGTGCGGATTGGGGTTTAGGGTTCGGACGTTGGGCTTCACAGCTTCAGATTGGACCCTGCGATTTCGAGTTCAGGCTAAGGGTTCATAGGACTTTGGGCGTGCTCACAGCTTGACAAGTATCCCAAGAAGTGTTTTTTTTGAAAAGCCTCGCAGGTTAAGAAAGTCGCATTCGGTCCAAGGGGGTAATCTCTTCGTGTCCGCTACCTGGGGTGAGCATGGGGGCGGGAGGCCAGCAAAGGTGGAACAGGACACTTGCTGGGCTCAGGCGTACTTCGAGGTTCAGGACACGTATAACCCGACTTTAACTGGTACTGATAAACCAACTACCAAAAATAAGAAGAATTAGGGGGCGCATAACTTGCGTTATAAGTTAAGATTACACCATTGGGGTATAACTACCCTGAACCTCCAAAGTGGGCGGTTTATCAGAATTTGAAAAAACTAGAGTGCCAAGTTCAAAGTAGAGTGCGAACCATAGGCCCTAGACCCTCAAGCCCTGACCCGGAAACCTCATAAACCCTAAACCCCTGGGTACCCTAAACCCTATAACCCTAAACCATTTAACCCTAAACCCTAAGCCCCTTAACTCTAAACCCCTAAACCCGAAAACCGATAAACCCTGGAAAATGAGCAGAACCCCAGGGGATCATAGTCAGGGGGACTCCCAAGTCGATGAATCATACCTGCTTGTGGCCTTAAAGTCTATATAAGGGTTGAGGGTTTAGGGCCTAGGGTTTAGGGGTTTAGGGTTTAGGGGTTTAGGGCTTAAGGGTTTAGGGTTTAGGGTTTAGGGCTACTTCGGGTTTAGGGTCTCGATATGACAGCTACTTTGGGCACGAAGCCTATATGAGCTATAGTCTAAGCTCCTAGTATCCCCCTTATACTCCCCTATACAACTTCCTACGTAACTCTTTTTAAGGAGTTTAGGAAATGCATCACTTCCTTTGGGCTATCTAGGTCCTGAGGGTAGGTGGTTCAGTTTGGCTCAGTGGGTTGCACACGGTTTAGGGTTCTAGCATTTAGGGTTTAGGGTTTCATGAGCTACGGTCAATGTTTCCTACACTACTTGACGGACATGGGTTCCTGATTGGGACTATATTAGAGACCATCTAAACAACAAGAGGGACCCCTGGGCTAATATTGACAGTAAATCACATGGGGCAAGACAAATCTAGCTTGCAATTTTGGGGCTTACCAAACAAAACCTAAAACTCAAAACCCTGATACACGGAAATCCCATGCTAATCTTTCTTGCTTAGTGGCCCGCCGGCTGGAACTCTTTTCTTGGAATGCTTACGTTTAAGATTTAGGTTGTACGGTCTAGCTGTAAACCTAAGCCCCATCCAAATCCTGAGGGCTAAATTTCGAGCCCCCACGCCTGAATTCTAAACCCCATCTCCTAAACCCTAAACCCCAAATCCTACACCCACCTGAGGGTCCAAGCACCCAAAGACTTAGGGAGTGTGGGGGTTTAGCCAAAAGGTTGCCTCTATAGATGTCTTTGGGTAGGGTTTAGGGTTCAGAGTTGAAGGTTTAGGGTTTAGGGTTTAAGGGTTTAGGGTCGAAGGTTTAGAGTTTAGGCTTTAGGGTTTACTGTCTGTGTACTTGGGCCCTTCGGGCTACAAATCTCAAACTCTTCCCCAAAGGGTCCATGTAGCCGTTTAGGCTGTACCTGGGCCCTATAGTCTTTATATGAGAATTCCTTTGAGCCGTAAGTACATGCCCTATACCCACCTTGTAAAGCTTCATGGAACCATTGCTTCTTTTTTTTTCAAAAAATGCTCAACCCCCTAACCAGCCTTCGTCAAGGCCCAGGACATATCCTGCAACGATGCCCTCTGGCGGAGACCACCTGGGTTTGATAAAAATGTCGAGGATTAAGGGTCTAGGTTTCAGGGTCTAGGGTTTACATTTAAGTTTTAAGTGGGTAATTTTCATGGGCTTTGAACCCTCTGTGGGGGCCTCTAAGAATTCAGGGCCCCTCTTTTGGGATCCCCTCTCATGAGGCTGTGCATGTTTGGAGTTGCATGGAGAGTCCCCATTCCCGTGAAACAGAGCCCTAAACCTGAATAGGCATTATTCATGTACGCAGAACTCCATCAAGTGCTGCTTAATGACTGTGAGCTGCAGCCTTCTGGCACAGCGAGCTGAATAATGAGAACAGGGTTCCAAGTACAACGTTCCTAAGTAGGGGGTGGAGGATTGAATTCGTGCAGCAGTTCCTACATACAATGGGCAATATATACTATCGTGGTTTCCATTTTCTTTTCCAGTAATCCCATACAAACCCCGATATACTATAGTAGTTTCCATTTTATTTTCCATTATCCCCATACTTATAATTGCATACATTCTACTCCTCAATTCCTCAACGCGCCACCCGAAACATAAGACTTAACCAGAGAAAAACCACAGTTGACTGGGTTTGGGGAGTAGCGTTTTTTTGGTGGTTAAACCCAGTAAGATAATATTCCTTACATAAAATACTATACCCCAAAAGGAGAATATAATCTTACTCTATATTGGGTTCCATAGTATCACCAAACAAAATACTACTCATGTTTGTTGCCTGCATTTACTACTAACCACCAGAACCCTATACCCTAAATGACTAATACTCTTTATGTTCCTTTGCATACCTTCCTGCCCTGCTACTTGGTGGTTCATAGGACTTACAGTAGCTACCTTCAACTTGGCTTCTAAGCCGACCTATGCTCCCCCTACATGCTCTCACGGAGCTACCCCCTAAACCCTAGACCCTAAACCCTAAACCCTAAATAACCCTAAACCCTCAATTACAAGCAGAGTTAAATCCATAAGCGCCCAAGACCCTGACCTCTACAACAACCCCGCCTATAAGCAGCAACTAGATTCCATGAACTTCGAAGTAGGGGTTTGGGAGCTTTATTGGCTTAGGGTTTAGGGATTGAAGGTTTGAGGTTTAGGGCTTTGTCTTCAACACCTCAAGTGTAGGGGAGCAGGATTTGGGATCCACACTTAAGGATCTAGCCCCCCTACCCTCAACCCTAGACCCCGTACCCTCAACCCTGCACCATATAGCCAAAACCGCAAACCCTAAACCCTATACCCTGAAACCTAATTATACCCTCAAGCCCCAGGCAAACTAGCACAAAAGCCACTCAAAGTCGCTCCAAATTCGGGAACTGAACCACCTTGTAACCTTGACCCCATACCCCAAACCTTGAACCCTTAAATCTGAACTCGAAACCCTGAGGCCCTAAACCGTATACCCTAAATCCGTGCATATCCAAGTACCCGCAAGCACCGCAAAACTCCTAAACCCTAAAGCCTAAACTCTAAACCCTAAGCCCTACACCCTAAATCCATGTGGAGGCACGCCAGGGTAGCCCATGTTTGGCCAATTGCCAGCACCTGCACCTCAGCGGCTTACGGTTTAGGGTTTAGGTTGAAGAAAGTAGGATTTTGGGGTTTGGTAATCTCTCAGAGAAAACTACCCAACGAGTTGGAGATGTGGGGGCTCCAAAATAGCTTTGGAAACCCTAAGCCCCAAACCCTAGACCGCGTATTGCGACTACTAGCTTGGCGGCGCCACCCTCTTTGATGGTACGTCGTATATAGGCTACTCAAAACTCTAGGTAGGGTTCAGATGGCATGAGTGCAACGGTTCCAGAACATGAAGAGAAGCAGCTGTTGCACTACAATCTGCAATTCTGGAAGTCAGGCGGAAAACATTGGTTTCGGCTTTAGGGGGCTTTAGTAGAGCTCAGAGTCCGAGAGGTTTCTTCGGTGACTAAGCCAATACTCTCAAACATCGTTCGCCCACGCTTCATGATGGAACGTGGGGGGGGTGGAGGCGGGGTGGGGAGCGGGGTGGGGAGGGGGTAGGGGGGGAGGGGGTGAAAGGAGGGGGGAGTGGAGTGGGGGGAGGGGAGAAGGTTTTGGACGAAAAATGCTTGCTGCCGACCCCCCAAAACCATTTGCAAAGAATATGATCCGCACTACCTTCGCTTACTGCAAACATGCTGATGACATGATGCGTCTTTTTATGAAATGCATGGATGGCCTTGAAAGAAGGGCTTAGCATATAAGGTTAGGGTTGAGGGGCTAAGGTTTAGGGCTTCGGGTAGAACACGGGAGGATGCGTACAGTAGGACCTGAGCGAAGGAACGGGTACATAGGATGATCGCCTTACTGCAAGAAAAAGTAACACGACATGCGCCCCTGTCTTTCTACCATCTTATGCCCCAAACCCTTACGCCCAGGATAAACAGAAATTGTATAGAGTCACAAACAACCCAAATCAAAAGAACAAACGGTCAAAACTCCGGGCACGAACCCTATACAATTACAAACCATGAAGCCCTGAGCCGTAAATAGTAGTTTCCAGTGTATTTTCCATTATCCCTATATAACCCCAATATAGCCCCAATAACACTAGTATAGGGGCCTTCATAATTACTAATATTATGGTTCCACATTCCTTGTATAATTGTGGTATATGGTACCTCAATCGGACCTCAAGATGTGATTGGTAATTATTCCCTAAACCCTAATTATTTAGGCCCCTGTACCTGGACACCTAAAATATGTAGAATTATAACTCTTTGGGCTGTTTTTAGGAGTTTAGGGTTATTATTTTACATACTTTTGGGGTTTAGGTAGTATTGGTAGTTATTCCCTAAACCCTAAACCCTGAATCCTAAACCCTAAACCCTAATTATCTAGGCCCCTGTAGTGCTCTCTAGGCCATGGAGCATCACTGCTCAGAGCCCGACCCGCCCGGGGCGCGAAAAGTCGAGTGCTGCAGTCTGTGCGGACCTTGACTTGGTGAGTTTTTGGGTTTAGGGTTTAGGGTTTAGGGTTTGAGGGTTTAGGCCTTAGGGTAGGCTGTAGAGTTTAGGGTTTAGGGTTTGAGGTTTAGGATTTAAGGTTTAGGGTTCAGGGTTTATAGTTTTCAGGTTTAGGGCCTAGAGCTTTCGATTTAGAGTTTAGGTTTATGAGCCTAGGATTTAGGGTTTAGGATTTGAGGTTTTGTGTGAGCTTAGAGGCTTCGAGTTTAAATGAGTTTTGGGTTTGCGGTTCAAGGTTTGAGTTTTCAGTTCTCTGTCTTGTGGGCTTGAAGTGTCTGGTTTGACCCCAGGCCCCAAACCCTAAACCCTGGGTTTAGGGTTTAGGGAACCCTATAAACCCTAGTTCCTGGGAGTTTGGGGCTTTAAGCTTCACAGCCTCGAGTTGGCAGAGCAATGCCGCGGATCCAAGCACCCGACTAGTAACCCAGACCCCTCATGAATAAACCCCCTCCCCTGAATAGGATTAGGGTTTAGGGTTAGTTTGAATAAGCCCCTTCCCCTTAATGGAGGTTAAATATTCTTGGGATCCTAATATTAAGGCCCTGAAAGGGAGGGGGTTTATTAATCGGGGGCCTACATTATATCATTCGGGCCCAGATGGGTTCCCACAGAACCCATTTATTCACTTTGTTAAGTTCATTTAGGTCCTCGGGCACTTTGGGCCCTAGTTCAATTCAAGTCCTAAAGTGTATCGTTTTGGATACAGTGGGTGCGCAGTGCCCTACAGACACGCAAGTTTCCTATTCAAAAGCCTGAACCTGAAACCCGAAATCCTTCACAAAGAAATCCTTCCTAGTGCCCTCATTGGTTTAGCCCCATGTGTGGACTCTAAGCCAAAACCTAAAGTGCCATATAACCTTGGCACACAGGTCTGTCCATTTCGATTCATCTTACATCCTAATGTAGACCCGTGATTAACAACCCCCCTCCCTTTAGGGGCCTTAATACTCAGATCCCTATTATAATCCTTATAAAGGGGAGGGGGTTGATTAATCGTGGGTTTACATTATTCCAAGTACTTGGACCATTGGGTTAGGCTTTCCGAAATCCGCCTCTGCATGTGAGCCAAGCTACAAGAAGGATAGCTGGACATCAAGATGCGCTTAAGCGTGGAAGTATTGTGACTGCTCTCTACGTGTGAGCCAGGCTATGGAAAGCTGGACATCGTGATGCAAGTAACAGTGTGGTGGTATTGTTACCGGCGGAAGTCTTGAGCCCATCTCACATAGGGTGGGAACGGCTAACCCACCAAGGACCTCAAGTGGCGCAAGAGTTCTCACTACCCTTGTAGCAATCATCATGGTTCTAGGGGCAAATCGTGAAGAGTTTGCCAGCCGCCTCCTGAAATGAGTCTGAACTCCAATTACCATCTATCAAGACACGAAAGCGAAGTTTGACTACACGGCAAGGGTTCCTAAACCAAGAAAATTGCACGGGAATGCACCCACACTTTACCCAGGTATATTACACAGTAGGCAGGATCATAGATACCCAAAACCCCATGCCCTGAACCCTTGCATGGCCCAGTTAAATCGTCCGGCTTGGGGTTGGGTTTCCCTTTTTTTGTTTGGGACGCTGGGAAGGTTATTGTTTAGGGGTTTAGGATGTAGGGTTTAGGATTTAGCGTCTGTAGGGTGTAGGATTTATTTGGAGTTTTAATGAACTTTTAGTGCTTATGCAAGAAAGACTTTGTCTACTTACTGAGGTTCCTTCCTGTACCCTCACTTCCCTTTGTATATGAGTTCTAGACGGAAGCTTACAAGTAGATACTTTTCGGCTTACAAGCAGAATGACCTAGTATTCAATCTCACTTGGCCTACATTCACCCTAGATTCAAAAATGCTCCTAGCATCTGTCAACCCTAAGCCCTAAACCCTAAACCCTAAACCCCAAGCCATCTAAGCATCGAGCACGACGTCCCCACGAAGCCCCACTCCTAGCGCGTTGATGCCTGCAACACAACAATATCCGGGGATCTTTTGGGGCTTAGGGTAGGGTTTAGGGTTTTAGGGCTTAGGGATATAGGTTTAGGGGCTTTAGTAACACCATCCAGAAGCACCACAGCTTCCCCCTCCGGCGGCCGCAGAGACAAGGGCACCTGAGCCTTTGCAGCCTTTAGTTCCTGCTGCTTTGCCTGCTTTCGTTCCTGCTTTGGCTCCTTGCAAAGTAGCCGTAGCGCGAACTGCTTTCAGGCGGTCTTGCCAATGTGTAAAACGTACTGAAGATTTGTCAGGCTGCGGAGCCTGTCAATGGCTCTGCGGTTCGCACCCCCTCTGACAAGTATCTCGCAAGCTCGGCATGGCGTTGGGCTAGTTTCGGCGCTCATTTGCTGGATGCCTCGGGCATTCAAACTGGTTTATCCGGATGATTCCTCCAACACTTGCGCAAAGAGCTGTACAATCAATATCCAGAGCTAGAAGTGCCTGCACTGCTTCGATTCTGTGGGCCCGGGACCTAGATCAGCTTGTGTTCGTAGGGATTCACGCAGCTTCCAGCAACTTGAGGTCTAGGAGGAGGTGTTCTGTTGGCATGGTGGTCACCATCGTATTTGGACATGTTTGGGAGCCCAGGAAATCCTAATGCAGCACCATGATTCATAATGGGAAGGATTACAATTAGGAGCAGCTACATCTTTACGATGAGGGTCATTCCCTAGCAAGCAACGAAGGGATACATCATCACAACAGCCCTAATCATACCCCCAACGACTCTAAACCCTGAACCCTAAAGCCCCCAAAGCCTACATCCTTTCTAAGAACCCATGACTCATGCCTTCACCACATATTAGAAACACGGGGCAGGTCGATTGGGTTCCGAAGCTGGAAGGGAGCAGAAAATGAGGGCTTCGGGTTTGGGGTCTAGGGTTTAGGGATTTGGGTATAGGGGTTTAGGGTTTAGGGTTTAGGGTTTGGGGTCCAGGGTTTTGGGATTTGGGTATAAGGGTGGAATCAAGATGCAGCGTCATGAAAACCTCTATGTACTCCTGGCCGAATCGCCACACTGCCCACGAACACGATCAATTTGCCGAGCCCGTAAGCGACGAGTATGCTTCGTAAGTCTCCTCCCTAAGCCCTGAATTCAAAAACCCTACCTGGACCTTCCAATGTAGTTCCTTTGTGGGTTTTGTATGGTTGTTGGGTTAGGACTATTATTAGGACTACCAAAACGGTAATACATTGGAGGGCCTAGCTAAACCCTAAACGGCTTCCGGCGGTACGCTGAGTACTACAGTGATATTCCCGACATCCCCAGGGTTCCCCGGTAACCCCATAGTAAGGGCACCCTTTTTCCTGATGTTCAGCTTTAATAAGGAGACTCCAAAATAAAAAGGGAAAAAGGGTACTACTGGGGTACCTAGATCCAAGGTTTACTAAATTTACCATGGGAGTCCACGCATCCAAACATTACGGCTGTAGGCACCGAAATCTATTCAGATCATTTTCGTTAAGCCTGTAAGGTCTAAACCCTAAACCCTGGATAACCCATTGCGGTAGTTTCTATTTTATATTCATTATCCCCCATATAACCCCAGCATAACCCTAATATTACATTATTTGGGTACGTGGACCCTGAACCCTAAACCCTCTTTTCCTTTATACACCACAGATGGCCGATGTGGGCGTTTCAGTAACCTCGGGTCCCTCTGTGGAGGGTGCCATATTTTTGTCCAGTACCTAACGCACCCCGCCCCCCCCCCCCCTCCATGGCGGGTGGCCTAGTCCAGCCTGACCATCCCGCATGAAATTTCAGCCTCGCCCAAGGTTCAGGGCTTTGGCAATACGCGGCAGGGCGCATTTTTCGATCAAAGCAAGTTTGGGTTCTGGAGGCTCAAGGAGCCCTCGGAGGCCCTGGAGGCCCCTG
>CAJNIZ010001951.1:0-17539 GCA_905231905.1 Symbiodinium pilosum | reverse complement strand
TTAGGTTTCAACCCTAAACCCTAAACCCTAAAGCATGCGTCTCAGAGCTGGCATAGAGTAGAAGGGTGGGGCCAACCTGATTTGCGGTTCCGCATGCAACATGCGACCTACTTCCACAAGATTCTACAAGTAATGTAGGGGCTAGAATAAAGCAGATGGCGTTTTGGGGTGCAGTACACCATACTTCTATGAGGGATAGCATGGGGACACTAAAGGTAATTATTTTCGTCAGCTTCTACAGGCAGATGTACACCACCAGGTTTCTTTTAGGCATGATTCGTACGCATCAACTGGAGAATGTTGCCCCGCAATACCGCCAAAGCACGTTGAGCAATCCTAAACCTTAATGTAGGGTCCTTAACTGCTTGCAAGTTTCCTTCTGCAGTCTATTTCAGGTCCCCAATAAACATCATAATCTCCTCGTTTAGGACAAGTACATTCGTAATCATTTAGGCATCTACATTACATCCTAACTCCGGCACCCCAAACCCTATAGTCCCCCTAAGGTACATAGAATATGGCTTTGGGTATATTATAATAAGATCCCCATATACCCCATATTCTATCTACTATACACTAAACCCTAAACCCCAAACCCTAAACGTAAACCCTAAACCCTATATTCTATCTACTTAAGGGGGACTATACCCTAAACCCTGAACCCCAAACCCTACACCCTATATTCTATCTACCTAAGGCGGACTATAAACCCACTGTAAGTCAGCTCGTGACTTGCAACCTAAAAGTCCCACAACTAACATGGAACCCCATATGAGCCATTGTCTAAACTCCGAGTATCCCCCTGAATATCTCTGTATAATCCCCTATTAAAACCCCCCTTTAAGGAGTTTAGACTATAGCTCATATGAACCCTGGACTAAATTTATAGTATATGCCTGAATGGGTCCCCCCCAAAACCCTATACAGTCCCCTAGGTCCCCCCAACCCTAAATTTAGTCCGTAGCTCATATAGCCCATTTTGACAAGGACGGTAGTCTTGCCGTGGGCTGTTGGCGTCCTAAGGTAAACCCCACACCCTAAACCCTAAGCCTTCAACCCTAAACACTCAACCCTGCGCCCTAAACCCCAAGCCGTCAACCCTAAACCCATTGTCCTAAGCCCCAGACCCTAAACCCCAAAGCGCTCCAGCAAGGAGTGCGCGCAGAAGTCTAAGACAGCAAGGCGTTGGGCTTGGATGCCACCAGAATCCTGGGCCCACACGGGTGTGGTTTAGGGATCTAGGATCTAGGGTCTAGGGTTTAGGGGTTTAGGGGTTTAGGGTTTAGGGTTTAGGGACAGGTAGTTCTGGTGCTTTAGCGGGAGTTGGGGAGTGAGTAAAGCTACTACCATGGGGTATACATGATAGTGGTATATATGAGCTACTGTCTAAACTCCTAGTATCCCCCTTAATAACCCCTATAGTAGTCCCATATATAATCCCCTATATATACCCCCTTTAAGGAGTTTAGACTATGGCTCATATGGGGATAATAGAAATAGTTGTAGGGGTTGAGTCTTAGGCTCTATACGGCAGGAAGGGTGAGTTGTGAATCTACAACGTGCCAAGATCTCATCCATGTAAAATTTCTGAAAAAGCCGGTGCACCTCGCAAACCCTGAACCCTAAACCATTTGGCTTCTAGAAAAGTAACCCTGCAACTTTGAAGAAGTCCTGAATCATTTGCCCTCAGCCCTGAAACCTGAACCCTGTAGATCGCGACACCATGTACTCCCCCGCGAGGTACGCCCCAATTCTTGGAAGGGTTCTATATAGCGCCCGTAACCCCTTGAAAGGGACCCAACCCCCCTATGCCCTACACCCCCTATACTGCAGCTGCAGGGCCTGGGGCGCCAGAGTGCAGCGCAAGCGGACATCCTGCAAGATATGAAGGCCGTCCGAATCGGCTGGGTTGCTGTTAAGGCGTTGAAATGAAGTTTCCATGATTAGCCCCGGGATAAGGGGATTTATGCAGGGGCTATAGAATAAGGACTATATCATAGGGGTTAGGGCTGAGCTGCCCATATATAAATAGATAGTCGATGAGATAGTGCGACTGTCATGACCATCATCGTTCTCGTATTCCTACTCACTCAACACACGGCTTATTCCAAGCTTGTGTCATCCCTTCTGGAACCTCCCAATCTAGGGGTCATATAGGGTTTATATGGGGATAGTGGAAAAGAAAATGGAAACGATTTTAGTATCATAAGGTGTATATATATATAGGGAGTAGGCTCAAGTCCTAAAACCTAAGTTTGATCCAGCTTTGCATTTCAGCATGCGTGTAGGTTGGCATGCCTGACATCAGCTGGGCTTTCGTAGAGATTTGGGTCCCCTAGTGAATGTATCCCAACAATGTCAACATCGTCGTTTCATCATTTTAGCGAACCAACCCTAAACCCTAAATTCAAAATCTTTAACCCTGGGACAATGAAAACAACCCTTGACCTCGGAGGACCCAATGTAGACAGCACCCATCCAACCTTCAGCACAATATAGGAATCGCCATACTGTTGGCAGCCGTAAACGCCACGAGGATCGTTCCTCAGATCTAGGACACTACGACCGTAATCTAGACCCCTAATTAATAAACCCCCTCCCTTTAATGAGGAGTATACTAGGGATCCTAATCGTAAGGCCCTGAAAAGGAAGGGGGTTACAAATCACGGGTCTGCATCAGACTGTTACTGTCGGTAGAGCGAACCTTGCATGACCCTGTGTACACCAACCCTGTCTGGGTGGTACTTCCAAGGCACCTCAAAATCGTTCATGAGTAGGCGCCCTTACAAGGCAGTGGTGCCACCTAGCTATAGTAATAAAGCATACATTGGTTCATCTTGGAGTTTGTCCATCGGTTGAGGGCTTAGGGTCTAGGAGCATGATATGGGCTTGGCATCGACCAAACCCATCAACACCCCAAACCCTAACGCCTCCTGCTGCTGCCCTGGCATTGGATGCCCTGAGTACTCCCCAAATGGAAATTTCTCAAAAGCATAAGTCAGCTTCTGAGAACTTGCAGGGGTTACGCCTTCACGTTGTGTAGTGTATATAGTGTACGTAGTCTTCCTAACTCTGAGAATAGTTTAGGCTTTAGGCTTTTGAGTTTAGGGCGTACGATAACGATGCTACTATTGACCACTTTGTTAATAACAATGTAAGTAGCAATGATAATCGAACTGCGGCAAAGCCTCCAGACATTCAGCACGCCATACCTCAGTGAAATGAGCAAGCCACAAACCACACGTAGGCAGCTTTTGCAAAAGGAACGTATCAGCTTGAGCTTGAGAGACTTCTCAAGGAAGGTATGGGATTTGGGGAACAACTCTAATCCTAATCTTTACAAATGTTCTGCATGTAGCTTTAAGTAGGTGCATAGGGTATTATCCGTCACGACCGCCATCTCCCCCAAAGAAAGAGGTTGGGCATGTAAGCCTAATGCAGAAGACTGAGCAAAGGTATTTAGGCTTCGGAGTACATCATACTAGAAATCATACAATTGCTCGAGCTTCTACTTTGCTGCCCCAGGTGCTTGGGACGGTGGAAGGGGTCTGCCTCCTCGTAAGCATTTCCAAATAGGGATCGCTCCCACTTTTTGCGAACGGGAATATTCAGCAAGCCACGTGAGCTGTTCGTCCTTGGTCTCTCGGCGAAACAGGACTCTTAATCATACGCGATTATAATACGTACAGTAGTCAAACTATTATACAACAATTTACTATGCTACAGTCTGTTGTAGTACTGTAACTTATGGCATGGTTATAATGCGATGATACAATACATCTGCAGAATCCTTGGCGTTCTTGAACCAAACAAACTCACACATGTCGCGCCGACTCGACACCATCTCCTCTTTGACAAAGAGCACAAATTAATCCACTGGGGGTTAGTAAGGAACAGGGGAATACATTAGATTCTCTTGTTCCCTATGAACCCTATTCACTACTAATAAGCTCCTCGTTTAGGGTTTGGAGGTTGACAACAACCCAACTACTGGTGTGTTTAGGGAGATTACCCCCCAATCATGAAGAATCAAATGGAAGCAAACATGGAACATGAAATGGAGACTGGATTTCTAGACTACAGGGGCTTCTAATGTAATACTCGATCCGAGACTCTCAAACTGATTCCGGTAGTGCGTATCAGCCTCCAAGTACGGCGTGATTGCATCCAGTTCTATGTGGATGATGACTGGCGCCAGCTCCCTGCACATGGGAGGTTCCAGTAACTAGGGATCCCTGTACAGGTTCCCATATACTGCGGGCTATATGAGCCATAGTCCATAGTCTGAATTCCTAGCATCCCCCTTAATAACCCCTATACTACTCACCTATATAATTCTAACCCTGTCTAAGGAGTTTAAACTACGGCTCATATATCTTAACGCAGTATAATCTGTAAGGCGGAACGCCATTTGTGGAAATAGCGGCATGGCTCCGCTACGGTTTCTGTAGCGGCCGACGGGGACAACATATTTCCCTACTGTACTACCCTATACTAGCGCCCGTAGGTTCCCCGTGACTAGCTTGATCCAGGATTTGTGAAGGCAAATTAAAGTTGGAACTGTAGGGGCACATTAGGGGGGATGGTTTCCAGCACCTCAGAACACACTCCCCCTTTGGCCAACTTCACAGCCAGCAAGGAGGAGCTCTAACAATGCTATTGGTACCCAACAATGACGCCAACAATACTGCTTACAAAAAAACCTGCATGACTTCTGTATACTGACATAATTAAGGGTACTTAGGGTCACGTAGGATTGTTGGTATCCACCCTATAAGCAGGTAATATCCCTAACCCTAAACCCTGAACCCTAAATCCCCAAATTCTAAACCCTCACCCCTTCATCAACGTTAGCAACATCCAGGCCTGATCCAAGCTAAGGTCATCCACATGTCCTGCACCGCGTAGCCCAGGCCTTGCTGATGGTTAACAGAGAATGAAGGACTGAGAAAGAAAATGAAAACAACTTTTCAGGATTTAGAGTCCCCCTTAAGTAGATATAGAATATGGGGTATATGGAGATCTACTTATAATATACCCAAAGCCATATTCTATCTACGTAAGGGGGACTATACCCCTAAACCCTAAACCCTAAATAGTAGTTTCCATTTTCTTTTCCATTATCCCTATATAACCCTTATATAACCCCTTTAAAGGGACCCATATTCTATCTACGTAAGGGGGACTATAGGGCTTAGGCTAAGGGATGATGAAGGAATGGAAAAGACAAGGGAAAAGACCACATTCTAGGGACTGTTAGGGGGCAACTATAAGGGTTTAGGGTTTAGGGTTTATTCTGAGGATTGTTAGGGGGCAACTATAGGGGTTTAGGGTTTAGGGTTTATTCTGAGGATTGTAAGGGGGGAACTATAGGGCTCAATGCCTCCACCATTTACCCTAAACCCTGCAAAGCCTGAACCCTCTTCTTCAATGATCACAGTCAGAATATGTTCAACTTTTATAACATAAAGACCAAATTTACAAACAGCAAAAGTTCAAAGTTGTCCCTTGGAGGAAGTAAGCAGATTCTTGACAATCAGTGGGCTCCAAATGTGGGATGAAGGCAGGTGGTCTGAAGGATCTCCTATTGTAGATTCCATAACGTTGGGGCTCCTTTCCTATACCCCACCTTCCTTTACCTAAACCCTAAACCCTAAATCCTAAAATCTAAATCCTAAACCCTAAACGATAAATCCTAAACCATAAACCCTAAACTCTAAACCTTTTGAGCCATCTGAAACAACCAGCAAGAGGCCCTCGAAGCGAGCAGTAAGTTCGGGCAGCGCTTGCTCGTGGTTGGCCCGAGCCAAGCATCGAACATGATGCAATGCTTCCTAGGACTCTACTGTTTTAGATTTTAGGGTAGGGTTTAGGGTTTACGGTTGAGGACTCTGGAGGTGACATTTAGGTGGGGATGTCAAAGAATTAGGGCCACATTTAGAGGGGTTATAGGTTGTATAGGGATATGTAAGGATGTAAGGATATACCGCGTTCTGTGGGGTTTACCATGGTATAGATCCCTCTCAACCCTACATCCCTGTATAATCCTTTATCTCTATAGATGCCTATGCGTATATATATATGTATATAGATATATATGCATACTTCTGTACATATGCAATGTAGATATCTCTCTCCTTGTACCCCTACAATTCCTGTATCTGTTATATTCCTGGAGTCCATCTGGCATTCCTCCAAACTTGCTGCTGCGCTGAAGTCAGCTGCGCTCACCAAGGGCCTCCATGTGGCCTGGTTCAGGATTCTTTTTGGGTCGCGGTTTAGAAATTTGCGGTGCGTCGCGTGTAGGATTTAGGGTTTAGGGCTTTTGGTTTAGGGCTTAGGGGTTAGGGTTTCGGGGTTAGGGCTTAGGGTTAGGGGTTAGGGTTTAACAAGGGTTGGGTATTAGGACTTAGCCCTGTGAATCAATCTTGCTAGCACGGTGCCCTCCTGTAGGCGGCCTAAACACGAGCATAGGGCACAAAGGTTGTAAAGGAGAAGATTGGTGCCTGAGCAGGCTTTCTAGGGTTTTGGGTTTGGCGTGTGTGGTTTAGGGTTTGGTGTAAGTTAGGGGTTAGGCTTCCACACTGGCTCTAGGGCTTAGGGTTTAGGGTTTAGGCTTTCCCGAAACCCTAAACCCTAAACCCACGAAATCAACCCCAGGACCCTCCAAATATCTGGGTTGCTGCTGTATGTGTGTTTCCTAAAAATAAGGATACCTGTTGTTTTCTTTTTTTTGGGGGGTGGTGGTGGTGGGGGGGGGGGGGCGTAAGAAGGACTCCATTTTTTGGGGGTCTATATTGGGGCCTGCCTATTTCGGGAAACTACCATATCTCTTACTATGTATTCATACAATATAATCGTAAACAGGTTAAGTTCCATCAGTCCAACCCTGGTGTCCAGCTCATTTTCCATGATCGTTTCCATTCGATTCTCCAGATTCTCCACTAAGAAAAAATCAAACGGGCAGGTCTGCCCCCAAACTTGTTTGTGTGTTCCTCAGTTTTCCGGGTTTGGACGGGAAAACCATGTGCGTTTTGCATTATGAGCAAGTACAAAAACACTGCGGGACTTTTTGGCTTGTGTACGGGCAGCCAAAACATGCGCATTGCAATTTGGGTGTTTGGAAGAAAAGTCTATTTTAACAACGTGCTTGTAACGCAAAACAAAAAATCCCTTTATTGTCACTGGTTTTTTGATCCAAAGTCAAACATAACCGTTTAACCTCAAGGAGAACCCCACAACAAGTCTTGGTGCGACCCTGCTAGTTTTGTTTGTCTTGATGTTTTTGCTTTTGGGTTGTCCGAGAACCCAGGATTTCCTTATAATTTCCAGTTGAAGTCAACCAGCAATTCATACAGAGCAGAACCATATCGAACACCGGAAACCTAGGAATCCAGCATTTGGTATCACTTCTAATTAGACTTACTGAGGAAGTCGCACAAACCAGAATCCTATCGAAAACCCGAAATCCCGCACTTCAGGAGTTTCATTTGCAATTGGATTTTAGAAGGAACCTGTATGTTTTCTAGTGAAATCCTAAACGGAGTGCCCCCATCAAATTTGGTCAAATTATCAAAGGATCTCATGGAAAACAGAATGCTATCGCAAACTGGAAGGAAATCCACCGATTCAGGATTTCTGTACGTTTTCTAACCAAGTGTTTAACGGAATGCATCTACCCGGAATCAATATAAATCAGAATCCTATACCCAGAAATGCACCCAGAAATGCAAAATTGCGACATTCTACTTTAATCGCACTGCAAAGGAAATTCCTATAGAACAGAATCCTATCGAAAATCGGAAATCCAGGAATTCAGGATTTCTATACGGTCTTTTTAACTATTTCTAAACGGACTTCATCAGAATCCTATCAAAAGCAGGCAATCTAAGAATCTAGCATGTTCACGTTACTTTTAAATGGTAAAACAATACAAAAGACCCCTAGTTCGACATAGAGACTGGTTAGCATGAATCGGCTTCACGAAGGAACCATCGCATTCTGGGAAGGTCCGTTCTGTGAATCGCCACATGCTTGGTAATTGACAAAGAAGCTCGTACTGCAGGATCCCCCACTGTTTGGAAGGGCTCCATGTCTATACAAGATTCCATGAAAACAAGATCAAACTTCAGCGAAGTCCTGCTGAATGTTGGAAGTCTATTCCTGAAGGTCCTTCGTTAGGTATAAACCTAGGGACCTAGACCCTGCACCCAAACCCTAAAGCATAATGAAAGTTGTCCAAGTACACATGCTTCGACCTTTAAAGCCGCTGTGTTGCTATATGGAGCCTCCCAAAATTAGAGCTACCTTTTTGTGGAGTGTAACAAGGGTTATAATATCTTGGGGTCTACATTGGGGGCCCCGTATTTTGTGGAACTACCCTGGAAAAGCGAGAACTCCAAAGTAGGCTTCCTACATAGTTTTGGATTTTCCAAAAATTGGAAGAGTGGATCGGATCTGGGGAAGAAGGGGCGGAAACAAATATCATCTATACACACTCACCACTATTCGAAGGAACCACACACACTCACCAAAAAGCATGATTAAAAAAAAAAAACTCCTTCATCTACTCATCTTGGCTGGCAACCTAGACCCTGAACCCTATATAACGCTATAACCCGAGAAATCCTATATAACCCCTATATTCCCCTGTATAGCGTTACCCTAATTTTGGGAAATCTCCCATGGTGTCCAGCCTGCTCCTCTTCTCGAAAGCCTGCAGTAAGCAGTTGGCATCGCAGGTCGTCCTGTGCAGCACACGCGTGATGTTACGTACCGGAAAAATGAAAATCGGGTTATAATATAGGGATTTTGATGTTGGACAGGACGAAGGCGATGTCCCTCTAGTGGTAAGAATATACTAGCCCTCATACGCTTTTTCGCTTCTTTGTTCCTTACTATGCTGGACCACGCTTAAACGCAGAATAACTACTACAATGACGAAGGTGATGACGACGGCTACTTCTAGATGATATGCAAGCAGTGACGGCAGGGGCGGGTGGTGGATGGTAGGTGGTCTTGGTGCTGCCCCTGAAAGTCGCGGCACTGGCAGCAGTATGCATGGTCAAGGTGGTAATGGTGGGTGTGCTCAAATAAAGTCCTACACATAAAGTCCTACACTTTGCGGGCAGAAGCTTCATAGCAAAGCAAAGAAGCAAGATGAAGCAAATAAAAATGTAGACCCAATGATAAACTCTAAACTGTCCTCATGCACTTTTCAGCTTGAAACCGTCAGGCAAACTTAAAGCATTGAATCAAAGGAGTTGCCTCTTAATTTTATGTCTATACCGATACTGCGGGACTCATGCAGGGGTGCTGTAGGGCCTACCCTACCCTAAACAGGGAACTCCATGTAGGTCCTATCAAGCTTTATGTGACCCCAAGATTGGCTTCAGGTGTTATAAATGGAGGCCTCCAAGTGGGAGCTTCTCAACAAAAATCCCTACAGAACATACAGGAGGATCTCTAAATCATCTCGTATGGTCTTTCCATATCCCTGGGGGGTATCTTCGGACCAACCTTTCTGAGATACCTCCAAATCTAACACGCCGTTTAGGGTTCAGGGTTATGCTTCTTTCGCCCCAAAACCGAAACCCTCAAACCTAAACCATAAATCGTCAGAATTCAACCGTAAGTCCACAAAACCTATAAACCCTAAACCCTAAATGCTTTGCCCCGAAATCTACTAACCCCAAACACCCTAGAACCATATTGCCACAGCCAACTGGGGTTCCACTTTAACAAAAAAAATGAGAATGACCCAGTCCAATCCCCATGTACTCCTGCAAACGCAAATTGTCCATCAAATGCTGAACTTTCTTTCCGTCATTTTAATATTCATCACGGGTCTAGTAGTTTCGACTTTATTTCCATTATCCCTATACAGCCCAATATTACTCAAATATTACCGCCAATATGGGATCCATAAGCTTCTTTTAGAACACCGGACCATCACCCTTGACTCTAAACCCGCAGAGCTCAAGCTCTAAGACCCTAAACGCCCTAAACCCTAAGCCTCAACAGTCCAACCTCCCACACCCAAAATCCAAAGCCCTGAACCCTAAATGAGCTATAGTCTAAACTCATAGTATCCCCCTTAATGAACCCTATAGTAGTCCCCATATAATCCCCTACATACCCTTCTGTAGGGAGTTTAGACTCAAATGATTAGCCCCAAACACGAAGCCCTAAACCCTGCACCTCAAGGCCTTTACGGCTTCTAAACCCCGAATCCTAAGCCTAAGCCCTAACCGTAAGCACTAAACCCTGAGTAAGCTCTAAACCCTAAGCAAACCCTGAGCCCGAAACCCTATAGTCCCCCTTAAGTAGATAGAATATTGGGTATATGGGGATCTTACTATAATCTACCCAAAGCCACATTCTATCTACTTAAGGGGGACTAGAAACCCCAAACCCTAAAGCCCCAAACCTTAAACCCCAAATACATCCAAGGCCCAGCACCTTCCGGACCTCCTCGGAGACCAGGTCGGCCCCTCGGGCAGTGATCTGCTGCCTCCGCAGCTCCAGGAACCTGCACGCGAACGTTTATAGTTCCCCTTGAAAGTGGCTGTTATATATATATGTATATTATATGCATACACATATATGTAGGAAGTTGAGGTGTAGGACTTAAGGATTTTGGAGTCAAGGTTTTAGGGCTTTAAGGTTTGCGGGTGTGGGGCTTTGGAGTTAAGGGATCTGGGCTGAAAGTTGAAGGTTTCAGGTTCAATTTCCATTCCGCCGGCACCATGTCGAGAAACCGAACCACCACAGATCAGCACCGCAACCAGCAACACAATAATGCCCTCCTCTAGTATTAAACACCCCCACCCCCTAATATTAAACACTCCCAGAACGCGGTACATTCTAGTTTATTGGGAGTATTAAATACTCCCAGAATGTGGCACATTCCAGTATATTGGGAGTATTCAATTTACTGGGGGTGGGGGGGTGTTTAATATCAGAGGGAGGGAATTACTCACAACTGTCGTAACGAAGCTGCTGCTTCTGACCAATCATGTTTGATCCTGAGCCATCAATCCTGAACACTGAACTGTATGACTTTATAAGAGGCACTTGTAGCAGCCCCCGAATCGGCCGACGCAGTGCACAAACTCGTGGTGCGTGATCCTGCCGCACAGCTTCAGTCCCATTACAGGCGGGCGATCTGCGCTTTAAGGTTCGTTTGGGTAAGGGCTGCTCTTGCAGTAGAACTTCCAGCCGTCTGCTTTTTGGTTTAGGCTGTGGGGTTTTCAACAACGTCCGACGCATCGTGAGCATACCACAAAGTATCTCCAGCATGAGGAGTATGCTGGTGTCATCTCCAGCGTTCAGGGGCACACAGTGGCGGTCTCTTCCATCAACAGTACCGAAGCAAAAAACTGCACAAAAGAACCGCGAACACTTGTGAGCAGCAGGGTCTTGCCATCAGGATCTCTGTCGACTGTGTTCACAAACTTGTCCA
The DNA here is from genome assembly GCA_905231905.1 of Symbiodinium pilosum. Classification (NCBI taxonomy): domain Eukaryota; class Dinophyceae; order Suessiales; family Symbiodiniaceae; genus Symbiodinium; species Symbiodinium pilosum. The sequence continues at coordinate 6,075 of CAJNIZ010001951.1, read as the reverse complement.
CTTCCACGTTGCCATGCGGAAAGCCCAAGTAGTCCAACATATACTCGATCCTGAGAAGCCAAGTTGACACACATGCAGCGGAAGAACGACTAATTCAAATCTCCATGGTCGTGATGCTTGCCGGCTTGCATCCCTTCACTCTCTCTGCACGCACTTCTTGGCAAAACGCAAACATGCGGTCCGTCACGGTCAACTTGCATGCAGGGTAGCCGATGCACTTAGCGATATCGGATGTCCTACAACCTTTCTTCGAGGTTCTGGCCCACTAGCCCATGCATATCCTAGGTGTCGGCCCTGAATTCAGCTGCCCCCCCAACCAAACCCCACCCCGAAAGCTCGTGACCCCAACTGTCACGCCAATCCCTCATAGCCTAGGTTTGGGGTGTAGGGTCCCTACGGCGCTAAGCCCTCAACTACGGTGGATGCTAAAAATCCTGCATGACCTTAAGTACAGTACATATTGGGAATTATGGTACTGCAGTACATTAAAGTCATGCAGGTTTTTTAGTATCAACAATATCTCGGGGGTCCCTGAACCCGAAGCACTTGGTCCAAGCATCTCAGCACCTTGAAGCACGCCGTTTCCGTTCCTCTCATCAAGAATATCACCAGGTGGGCCCCATGTAAGGGTCCTGTAAGGAGAATGGGGCTATATGAGCTATAGTCTACACTCCAAAAAGAGGGAATTTATAGGGGTCATATAAGTATAAGGGAGTATTCTAGGGGTTTAGTAAGGAGGATACTAGGGGTTTAGACTATCATTCATATGAGGTCTTAGAGGCAAGGAGGATACCCACCCACCTGGTAGCTACCCACCTCTAGGTGTCCTTGACTATGGGGATCCATTCCTCCACTCCATACCCTGAGCCTTTAAACCAGAACTCTAAACCCTAACCCTTGAACCTTAAACCCTGAACCTCTGAACCCCGAACTACCCCTAAATCCTAAGCTCTGAACCCCCAACCCTGGGTGCAGGTGTCCTTGATTTCAGCGGAGGCTTTAAGTGGAGGACTTGACCCTGGACTAGGCTAAGAGGCTGCAACTCCAACGTCAAGACCATGGGCCCATAGTGTGAGCCCTTAATCCTGATACCCACAAGTATCTAAATACACATATATAACGCAGTTTTGGATTCAGGGTTTAGGGTTTCAGGATATGCATACATATATATATATATCAGACACAATACCATCCAAAATTTTCTCATTCACCCTAAGCAGGCGAAGGGCCCCTGTTCGGGGCCCATGCGTCCGAATTTGGACTCTCGACTTCGTTGCCCTAAACGCTTGAACCCTAAAGCGTGTACCTACCTACTGATGATGAAAGGGAGAGTTGGGGAGTGGATCCCTGTTTAGGGTTTAGGGTTAACCGGCTCCTTTGAGGGGTTCAGACTACAGCTCACAAAGCCCCAAGAAAAAAAACATTATACCTACGTGGCTCACCCTGGTAACTTACCCGGAGCCAGCAAGGAATGAAGGAATGGATCCTTAACTTATAGTAGCCCCTCCATAATTCCCAATTTTGTACTTGTTTCCATTTTTTTGTCCATTCCTGCATTCCCTGCTAAGGTAAATGGTGGGTCATGTAGTCTTGACTGGCAACGCTATGACCCCAAGCACGGAGGAGGGGTTTAGGGTTTAAGGTTCAGGGGTGCGGGTCTAGGACCCCAAGTACCCATGCCGAAAAAGCATAGGTTTCCAGACTGCTCCCCTCTGTACCAGAATTAGCTTTAATTATCCGTCAATAATCTTAATTAAGGTGGACCCTTTGAAGGGTGTCATATAGGGGGATAATGGGGGGGCCACGAAAAAAGGGAGATTGCCCCAACTCCAGTAACAGTGCATAGTAGGGGTCAGCAGCTCAAGATCATACGGACTTGTCTGCGGATGATATAGGGCTAGTGGTGGGGACTTCTCATTTTCGGTAACTCTCTGCTGTTCCAAGCTGCTTGTCAAAGCGCGCGAACGCCGCGGCTGTGTTTTGCTCTTCGCCATACCATTGCAGGACTAAGTGGTCGAGCGCTTCGTGAGCTTCCTCCTGACACGTCGCATAAACTTCACAAGTAGGCAGTGATAGGGGTCTCCAGAAATTGTGCCTGCCCTCTTGCGGATGGGATCATGTAGAGTATATAGTCTCCCTTAAGTAGATAGTATATGGGGTATATGGGGATCTTATTATAATCTACCAAAAGCCATATTCTATCTACTTAAGGGGGACTGTATATAGTCCTTAAGAGGATGTAGGCAGAACTCCCCAAGACCCACATGCACGTGACATTCATACATCGACAGCTGCAAAATGCGCAGAACCTACATCTGCATTGTGCACGGGTATATGGCGTGCAAGGGTTACCTATTCATTGTGAGAGCAAGCATGTCTGCTTATAGTATACGAAGACGCCTCTCTGTATATATAGATATAGATTTATGTATACCATACATACGGAGGCTTGGCAAGACTAAGTCCTTCTTGGGACAACGAAAAGGATCAGGAGCCGACCGAATCATAATACGTACCCAAAAAGGCACCTATCATTGTGGTCTCTCCATACACGGCTACCTAACCCTAACCCTAAACAAACTCTAGATACCCCCATCTAACACAGAATAACCCTCTCTGGCGCATAGCAGGTTTACAGTTTTAGGGCTTTTGAAAAAGCATCCCTCACCCTGTAATCGTGACTACAAGGGATAACAAGGATTATATTTCTTTTCATATTCTTATTATACCTCCTAATGTCTAGGGCTTAGGGTTGGGGGTTGTAGCTTGGCGCGTCTGCATGCGGCTGGGATATCCAGTCAGTCCAGTCCGAGACGATTTGCACGATCAACTTGAACGTGCGTGTTTTGCAGGCTTAATCCCTGTATAGCCTCCTTTATGGTCTCAACTAAGCTCATGTCAAGACAAGACTCACAATCATGATCTCCCTGCCCAGAACCACTTTCTAACGACCTTCTGCACCAGTCCATGTACAACCCTAAGAGAAACAAAACCACCAAATCAAAAAGGAAGCCACAACTTTGAGAGCTGCCCCATGATCCGGATAACACCTCCGGAAAGCCGTATGAAGCATCCGTGCATAACCTTTATGATCTCAAAACCCCGCATCGTATCCGCGCCTCATTTTCTGCCGCCTCGCCAAGTTTGATTGCCTGCTCTAACCAAGAGGGTCCTCGGGTAATAGTAATTTTAGTACAGGTTTTGGGTACGTATATGATTATTAGGTACTTGGACCCTTAGGGGTAAGGTTCAGGAAAGACTTCCCGCTTCTTCGCGGTTAGAGTTGAGGGTTGAGGGTCAGAGGACTCAAGCTTTGTGAGTTTCACGGTGTAGCATCTATAGACTATGTAACCCCAACATTATTAGAGTAGTTGCCATTTTCCATTATCCCTAAATTCTCCCTATATTACCCTATACTACCCCATATAACCCCTAAACCCTAAACCCAAACCCCTAAACCCTAAACACCCTAACCCCTAAACCCTAAACCCTAAACCCCTAAACCCTAAACCCTAACCCCTAAAACACCCTAAGCACCCCAATTCGAGGGTCTTGGGATCATGGGGTTCGCGGTTCAGGGCTCAGGGAGGTTTGGGGCATAAGAAAAGATAACATACGGTTTAGGTCTTAGGGTTTAGGGTTTAGGGTGGTTGTAGCATGGCCCGTTTTAAATTTACGCTATTTTACGCTTCCGGCGGAGTCCCCATGTTGCTCCGTGGAGGAGTCTACGGGGGAGACGGGGTCTGCTTGATGTGAAGGTCTGACATAAGACAAGTAGGTCGAACTTTCGTCCTACCGCAGTATGCAGATAGGGCAATATACGTTAATATGAGGCAATGTAGGGTAATATTGGGTAATATAGGGAAACTGGAAAAGAAAAGAAAAAGTACTATAATGGGATTATATAGGGTTCAGGGTATATACTTGATCTGGAGGTTTCTCTGATGCAAGGGTCCCATTTCAAGAAATATCACACAAGTATACATGGTCAAGAAGGGGATGTCCACAATGACGGTCCCTTTAATGTTGCAGCAATGGAGCTTGAAGGATCTGATTTTTCAGGGTACGTAGGCAGGCTCTGACTTTGAGAAGCAACATGGACATGAGAAGCAGAGAAACTCTAGCTGGAAATGAAGTGGAGTTTCTCTTGCTTGTATGAAGGGATCCTCATTCTCAAGAACCCAAGACAAGCTACCACCGAAAATCAGAAACTCACTTACACCCTGAACCTTCACTATCCTGAAGCAAGTCCAGGCCTCCTGACAACGCTGCACGAAGGCATGAAGAGCGTGGTCTGGCTGTTCGAGAAAGGGCCTGCTAATGATAGGCCTTATGTAGGGCCATTTGGGGCTTACAGGAGGCTGTTTGTATAGGGTCACATACGTTGACATAAGGGGCATACAGGATTGCACAGGGCCCATGAAGGGTTCCTTTGGGGTTAGATGGAGGGCGAAGTATCAGGGGCTGTATCATGATCGGGGCCCGATACGGAAACATAATTTTGAAAACCCGAACATACTGGAACAACAGCAACAGAGTCTGGGGACTGTAACTAGGGGATCATGAGGTCCCGGACCAGGATTACACCGAGGTCTTTCTGATGAACTTCCTCAGAAGAATATCGCAAAAAAAAGGGCTCTTCCACCCGAGAAAGCATGCAAATGTTCCGCTTTATGACCTCAGTTGTGTTTTTGCACGTGGTTCAGACCCTCCCACCTCATCCTTGAACTCTGAGCCCTAGATCGAACCCCATAAATCCCTTAGTGCCCCTTCCTTTCAACATGTCTCTCAGGGTGCACTAGATTTGCGAGAAATGGCTGGACTACCATGCCATTAGATTATCTCGGTGGATTAAACAGCACAACTGAATAGGCTCCCTTAGCAGCACGCAGGAAGGGAAGTAAATACTTGTCCCGCAAGTGCCACCTGATTTTGGTGTTGTTTGGTTTCTTTCCAAAACGTTGCGAGCATAGACGCCCAAATGCTGTGATGCCATGAAAGAGCTAAGGAGACACCGAAACGGTACACTTCTACATTTAGGGGATGTATAGGGAAGGTTTAGGATTTAAAGGAGAAATGATATGAGAATTGCGTAGGAACTATACGAGAGTCACGTTTATACAAGGACTCAGGACTCTAAGGACAATAGAAGGCTTCACCTCAGAAAAAAAGGTTTTTGCTATTAGGGAGCATTGAACGGAAAAATGGAAAATGAATTGCAAAAAAAAACCTGAATCCTAAACCCTAAACCCTAAGCCCGAGTCCAAGGGCCAGATGGGTCAATAGAGATTGGGTGTATCAACGTAATTTGGACCAGGTTCTAGCCATATGAGAATCACACGGTTTAGGGTTTAGGGTTCTTCGGTCGCCCATAAATCTCCTGATTGCTATTGACCCCTAACTTGGGCGCCATAAACTGTAAATCGCAAGCCCTACACACAAAATCTTTAGCCCTGAATCCCATAAAAGCCCTAAGCCCTGAACCCTAAACCCTAAACCCTAAACCCAAAACCCTAACCCTATAAAAGCCCTCAACTGCGACTACTCTGGCCGAAGACTCCTGACCCTCATCCGTACACAGTCCCTATTGAATCACTATATACTTCCTATATAACTCCTACATAACCCTGTACAACTCCCATATACCCTACAAGAGCTGACGCCCCCCTAAATAAGACATACATGACTAAAAACGAAGAATCAGCTGAACTGCAAAAAACTTAAAGAACAAGAACCCTAAACCACAAACCCTAAACCCTAAAACCCTAAACCCTAGACCCCAAACCCTAAACCCCAAACCCTAAACCCTAAACCCTAATTAAAGTGCCTCTCTTTCAGGAGCGCTGCCAGCCGTTGACTTGAAGACGCTTCGCGGCTCAAGGATGGTGGCTTCCTTTGGGGTGCTGTGCTTAGCGTTTCGGGTTTGGGGGTTTGCGGTTTAGGGTTTAGGATTTAGGGTGTGGGTTTTGTTTTTGGGGTTTAGGGTTTAGGGTGTGGGGTTTAGGGTTTAGGGTTTGGGGTTTAGGGTTTAGTGTTTAGGGTTTAGGGCTTAGGGTTTAAGGTTTGGGGTTGATG